>KK119584.1:46703-65600 GCA_000611955.2 Stegodyphus mimosarum
TCTTTGTATTGGGGATGGTATCATGATCTATATCCATTTCACACTCGTCTGAATCGGATGAGTACTGCAAATTGTGTGCTGGATCTTGAAAATCGGGATCGTCTATTTCATCATCCAAATCAGTATCTTCGTCATCTGACTCTTCTAAAATTTTTTTTATTTCTTCATCAGTAAGTCCCTGTCGTCGTGTCATTTTAGATTTAATTAATTTGTGCCTAAATATAAAATAATAAGCAACTATTTCAAAAGTAACCTAAAAATATAATAGCAAGAGAAATGGTCACATAGGACTGTTGGGACAATGTGTTCCCACCATCCAAGACGAGAGAGACATATACGTCCCAATAATAAAAACGTAAGTAAAACTTTGCCACTTACCAGTTTGTTAGAAATAATCCACTTCCTGAGTAACTTATCTGGCCTTAGATTACTAAATCAATAAAAATTTAATCGAAAATAGGCGGTATTTTCCAAAAATAAGTTATTTACGTCCGTACAGTATGGAATGAGCTGCTACAACACTTCAAAAACGCGGGAATAGCATTATGTACGGTAGTGCCATCTATGTTTTATGAATGAAAATATTTTCAAAAACATTGGCAGCACTGGTGGGAAAGTCTTTTATTACACAGAGAAGCGTTTCTGTCCCAAGCAAATTTCAAATTTTTGAAATTTGCTTGGGACGTATGTGTCCCGTTAGGCGCGAAAGGGTTAAATGTTTTTTTTTTGGGGGGGGCTAAAGTGGCTGTGTCAACCCTCTGAAATTAGTGAGAGCCAATTATAGAGCAGGAGACAGAATAAGTATATTTTACTGCTCTGTATATATAAATATTGTGCAAAAAATTTTTCTTTTTTTTAATTTTACACAGTCATTCTGACATATCTAAATGACTAGTAGAAATATTTAATTAGAAGGTTGATCTGTAAATAATTAGAACTTAATTTTTAGGAATTACTTCTTAACTTCCAAGGTTGTCAATTTAAAATTAATTTGTATTACTATATTTTTATTTCATATATTGTGGTTTCATACTAAATTCTAATTTCAATAAAATACAGAAATCTACATTTAATTTGAGTTTAGCAGAATTTTTTTTATATATTTGTGTGCATTTCTAAATCAAATGTGAAGTAACTGGTGTTGTTAAATTTAAGTAATTTAAACCTTCCAGCACGTGCGGTTGCACAAAATGTAGAACAAATTCGGTTTTTAAAGCACATTTTTTGTATGTGGAAGCTGAGACGTCTGAAGGTCATTTCTATTCCTCCTTTCTACCCTTCCCCATGGAATGTGCCAACAGGAAGACATTTTACTTTTTTTTTTAATTGAGCTTCTGTGCTCTGTGGCAGCTTTTTCATAAAAGTTACGAAACGCACGTGGTCGTGGGTGAAAATTCGAAAAATATTTTTTTTCTCAAATATGTTGTCATTTTGTGTTATTATTTGCCTTGTAATATTTTAATTTGTATACATTTGGCTCTGTAATTTTTATATCGGTTTTCATGGCAAAAAATATGTGCAACTAGCTCATTTTTCTCGCATTCTTCAAGAATTATCCGATGAAGACAAGGAAATCTTTGGATGTGAGAACAATAGCGGTTTGAGCGAGGAAAATGTAGAGATAAATAATATCAGCAGTGAATCTGAACAATATATTTCGAATGGTGATGGTAATAGCAATATCGAAAAAAGGAATGATGATGATATGGTCTATATTTGGTAAGGATAAATATTGTAAGTGGCAAAAACAGAAGTATGAAAACTGCTCAAAGACGAAAAAGATGAACATTGTGAAAGTATTACCAGGCCTAAAACACTATGCCAAGGATATAGAGAATGAAATAGGATCATTTTTGAAAATCGTTAATATAAATATGCTAGATGAAATTTTGGAATGTATAAATTAATATATAAGTTTACTTAAAAATAATTTACTTATATTTGAATGTGATATCATTTGTATTTTGCAATAATAAGGTTAATATTTTATTTCTTAACAAATTTATTACCAATATTCATTCATTTATTGCAAAGTACGCATGCTGGAAGGTTAAATGAACATTTTTTATTTTGTTTTTTCATTTCTCCTCCAATTTTTTTTTTTTTTTTTCTGCCTGTCTCACATAAGCAAAGTATTACTGATAATTGCTTTGAAAATGCAGTCACATTTCTGGGTTGTGTGACTAAGTTTTAATTGGCAACTATTCAAATGATCTCATTTAACAAAAACAATTCAGCATATTGAATGATGGAATGATGCTTTCTTTTTATTAGAAACAAAAAATTAGCTTTAGCTTTAACTGTGATAAGTATTAAAAATCAACAGAAGAACAGGGACTTCTCTTTGATTAAGATAAGAAATTTACTCAAATTATATGAAGTATGCAAGTAAAAATTTATATTAATTATGCTAATCTGAATAATGTGTTTTATCATTTAGTGAAACATCTGTTTCTCTGGCAAAAAATATGTCTCCAGAAACACATCTATTTCTAAAGTTACGAAATAATTTCAAGCAGAATAAAAGCTCACTTTCTAGTTTCATGCCTGATGTTGTTGTTCCAGCTGAAGAAAGAGCAAAGAAGGTTGTAACTACACCAGTTACACCCAATACAAAGTAAGTAAATTCGTCACGTGTATCATATGTTAAACAGAAATTTTTAAATTTAATTTTCATGCTTTATAAGAGTTTTGCAGAAGTATGTTTTTCATATTAACTTATTTATTCTACCCATTACGGATAAACTGATACTTGAAGATCTAAACTGATGCAGTATTAAAAGTGATGATTTTTTATGACAATAGTTTTCAATTTGGGCCCAAATTATAATCATTAATGGATTCAAATAAATTAGTTTGGAGCTACGGTGTCTGAAATGTAAAAATCTACTGTATATCATATCTCTTTCTTAAAAATCATAAAGAACTTGGTTTTAGAAATACCTTTTTGGTAACCGAAAGAAAAAGGTTTTTGCTTAGGCACATGTGCACCTCTGTGTCTGTGCATACACACACAAAGGTCAAATGTACCACCCACCAATGCGCAAGTGGTTAAAACCACTGAATATTGGCAGTTTGATCTGGCTTGGATTCAAACCCAGATGAACAGCTTGGCTGCGAGGTTGGTTTTTGTGATTTTTTCTGTGTCTAGTGGTAAATACAAGCGTATTTCCCTCACAAAGGCATTGTTCCTCTTTAGGCAGATAGCCAGCCCTCTTGGATTTGCCATATTGAAACAAGCTAACCTTCATGTCTAACATTGAGGCAGGCCAACATATATGTTATGGACATTATGATCTCTTTTTTCCCCCCATCCTTTCTTTATATCTAAAAATCATAGAGATACTGAAAAGGCAAAATTTAAAGTCAGAAATAGAATAGCGAAGGAATTGAAGGACCTATCAGCAGATTCACAACACAGCTTCCAGTAATGAAAACAGTGTTGGCAGTAGTACATTAACAGCAGAAAAGATGTGCAAATATACTTGAATAAAGAGAAATAAAGCTTTTATATACTTAGACTACAAACTTTATGGACAAAGTTATATAAATTAATGCTTTTTATTTTACACTGTTTCTACACACAGAAAGTTACACAGAAATGCTGCACTTTAATGAGGGAAATCTTCATATTATAAAAGCATGTTAATAGTTTGACTATACTGTTTTTTTCTGTAGTGTTTCTCTGCATTTGTTTTAAAAAATATTTTTGTTGTCAAATTTTAAACATGCTTTGAATTCCTGACTAAAAGTTTTTTCTTTCTTTTTTATGTTACATACTTTTATTTTAATATCGCAGTATTTATCTTCAGTCAGCATAGAATTTTGGTAGCAGTACATAATTTTAAAAACTGCAATTTGAAGAAAATACTGATTTTATAATATTCAGCAAGTAATTTTGCATAATTTAAAGGAAATTGTTTCCCGGTTGTTTTTTTAAATAAAAATGTAATTAATTTTTTACATCAAATGTGGGCGAATTCTTAAATAGTAAAATGAAGTGTCCTTTTTCTAAAGAAATATGCAAAATTTATATGCCCAAAAATTATTTAAAAGAAAGTTACTAAATGAAACAGCTTTTTCATGTTTTACAATTCTCATATTTCGTGTATTTCATAATAAATTTTGAGTGGAGTATCAAGTTTTTGTCATAAATCCATTAATTCTAAATAGAAATTTAATTTCAAAACTATTTATGCTATATACACTGGGGGAAAAAAGGGGGGAGTCCTATTTCTTGTGTTCTACTGGACTGATTGACGAAATTCAACTTGCGTTTCTGATGTTTCGAAAGCGCAACTTAGGATATACACTGGTGTCCAAAAGTTAAGCATAATTGATATTTATGTGAATAAAGAAGGAACTGTAAATCAGAATGCGGGAAACGTGATATGTGAATGTAAAATGGTTATAAAATAAGGAAGCAAATCAAAAGAACGATAATAATTAATTTTATTATCCAAAGTAGCAGTTTGAAAGAAAACTTAAAAAAGCAAGGGTTCACACTTTAAAGAAAAAATGAAAGAGAACATTAAATAAATTACTGATGCTGCAATTTAATAAGGCGTGTGGTCACCTCTGACAGCCAGGCTTGCTGCACAGCAATTTACCATACTTGCTATGAAATGATGAATGAGTTGTGGGCTCAAACGGTTCCAAGCTTCTTGGAGAGTTCTCTTCAGTTCTGTAACGGAGCTTGGTGGGTGCGAAAGGGCTGCAATTTGTCTCCCGAGCATATCCCATACATGCTCAATAGGATTCAAATCAGGGAAGTTCGCAGGCCACGACATGTGCTGGATGTTTTCCGTTTCAAGGAAGTCATCTACCAGCACCGCTCGGTGACATGGCACATTATCATCCATGAATATGAAGTCAGGACCGACAGCACCTCAAAACAAGTGAACATAAGGCTCAAGAACTTCGTCTCTGTATCTTTGACCAGTCAAGGACCCCGTGTCAAAGAAATGGAGGTCTGTGCGGCCATCCATCATGATGCCTGCCCATACCATTACTCCCCTTGATGGAAAATGATGTCTTTCCGATATGTTTCTTGGTTCAAAACGTGTTCCACGTTTTCTCCATATTGTTACCCGACGAGAATCAGTACTCAGACTAAACCGGGACTCGTCACTGAACATCACATCGGCCCACACTCCAATGTTGATGTTTCAAACTCCAGTTCAAACGAGCGCATTTCTGAGCAGACGTGAGGGGAATGCAAACTGCTGGCCTTCTGGCAAACAGGCCAGCACGATTGAGTCTCCTGTAAACAGTTTGTCTCGAAATTCGTATTCCTGTGGCGACTGTGAGGGCCAAACCCAGTGCTCTGGCAGTGCTGCCCCTCTGACGTCGCACACTTATTACCAGATATTGGTCTTGGCGAGGGGTTGTGACTCTTGGTCGGCCTGATACTGGCCGTCGGGTAACATCTCCCGTTCTTTGAAACCTCTGCCACAGTCTTGAGATCACAGACTGGTTCACATTCAGAATTTGAGACACTTCAGTTTGTCGTCGTCCAGATTCCAGCATTCCAACAATTCTTCCTTTCGCAAACATCTCCAATTGGTGTCTTTGTGCCATCATTCACCTTCTTTGATGGTTAACAACATTTTTTCGCACAGCAGTTGCCCGAAACTTGTCTGAACTGCCTATGCTGCGTGAATCGGTTTCTCTGCGTTCCGACATGCACAGGTGTTTCGCGCAGGACTTAGTCGACTGAAAAGTTTTGCATAAACCCAATGTTTCTTCTTCACCCAATTAATATCCGCAAGAAATTTGGAATAATTTTACGAATATTTACTCCATGTTTTTTGCGTTTTACAATTTATGCTTAACCTTTGGACACCAGTGTATATTAGATTTATATATAGCATTATTCTAACATAGGTATTTTGACACAAAATCGGAATTTTTGTATATATTTTGATTCTATGACTCAAATTATGTCAAACTGCCAAGTTTTGTGAAAAATCGCACAAGTAGTTTTTAAAATATTAGCTCTCAAAATTTTAGCTCCTCAATGTTAATTGAGTTTGATATATATTTATTAATATCATTTTTTTATTAAACTTACTTGATACCTTCTTTTAGAATTCGAAATTTAAGGTCGTTCCAAATAAAATTCAACCATTTTTTGTGATTTATTTTTAAAATTTGTATTTTAAATAATTTTTATATTTTTTTAAAAAAAATTTTGAATTATAACCTATGATAGTTTAAACATCATCTTAAAGTAGATGTATTTCTGGTCACACCTGCAAAAAATTAGTTTTTTTATTCAAAATTTTCTAAGATATACATGAATTTACATATTGGAGCATTTTGAAATTCGGCATCTTTTTTTTGAGTGATTATAATGCCAAATCTAGTTTGTGGATTTTGTTACAGTGAATTGCCACAGCTATTTTTAACCTTAAATTTCAAATTGATTTTTACGAAGAATTAATTATATGGAATTTCCCCCTCAATGATGCGTAATGAATATTTATTAATACTATATGAAAAGCTACTTTAAAAAAAAAATTTTAGATGATTATGTTTAGATTTTAAAATTTTTTAAAAAATTTCTTTGTTTCCTTTTTTTTAAAAAAAAAATATTTGCAATAGTAAAATTTTACATTGGCCATGTTATCGTCTGCTAGTTTACTTTAACTTAATTTAAATCGAATTATCTAAAACTCAGAACTTTCATTTGATGTTTTATCAACTGTTTTGTTTCTTTGTCATTTAACAAAAAATCTTATAATTAAAATATTTATCCTTTGGACTTTGCTTTAAAATTTATTTGTAATTAAAAAATGCCTAGAAAATGAAAAAAAGTCTTCAGCTGAAATGCAGCTGATGTAATTGATATTTTAAAAATTTTGCCAAGAATTCAAAATTTATGGAAGTGTAGCAATCGAAAAATCTTAATTTTCTTGTGTGAGCCCTGAAAAAAATGTAGAAGAAAAGAAGAAAATTAGGGAGAAAAGTAAGCAAAAATTTGAAGGGGAATGTGGCTGTCAGAAATACTAAGAAATTTCAAAAAGCTGGATGTTTTTGAATATACTTTTAGAATACTTCAAGGAATTTGGGTGTTCAAAGAGAAAACACTTGGACGTGTAACATCAGCAAATATCATCAATTAAGCTTGTGTTGATGGAAAAGACAAAAATGATATCATTGCAGATTAATGCGAAGAACAACTGGTTTTCGACTATATGGATGGTATAAATTTAAATTACGTCATAGAATGTCATATCATATCATAAACGGAGAATCCCCTAATTTTCAGTCAAATTATTTGAAGATTCAGGAATTTATCCAGGTATGTATATGGATGTCATCTAAAGGCGTTTTCCCTCTTGATGAAATTAGTCTTTCCTATCATCTCATGCCTTCAAAATGCCTAGTTTCCTAAAGACTGATAAAGGCTCTGACCAAATACTGATGAAATGGATTGAACTGGATTATTAAATTATGGCAAAGCAGGGCTACCTGCCTAAAAGGAGGAATGCCTTTGTGAAAAATTTTCTAAGGGAAACCAGCTCGTATGCATGTTACACATGAGAAAAACCACAAAAACGCCTATGCAACCAGCCTGTTCACCGGGATACGAACCCTGGAGCGAACTACCAGTGTTCAGCGACTTTGCAGCTCTGCTGTTTGGGGGCCCTTATGAAATAGAAGGCGATAACTTTATTTAAAATGAGTGTCAGAAATACCAAGATGTTTTGAAAAGTTGGATGCTTTTTAATATACTCGTAGAATGCCTGAAGAAAAAGAGCAAACCATTAAGAAGGGAAAAAATAAGTTTTTACATAAAATTTAGTGTTTTTTTTTTAATTAAAAACTTTTTTAATGTTATGATATTTGATTCTTGCGATTTCAAAAGTAAAATATTTGACTAAAATATGAATAACATTTTAAGAAACTAAGTGTAGGATGATAAAATTGTGTAGAGCAATGGGCACAATGATAAAACTGTTTAAAGCAATGTATGAATGTCATTTTGATTTAAAATGTTGGTTATATTTATTTATTTATATATTCTGCCTGCTTCACCTCTCAGTGGCCATTAAGGTCAGTTATGTTATCCTGATCGTTGCACCAGCAACCTAAGTTGGTTATATGTTTCTCTTATTTATGTATCTTTTCTGAATGGCCCATTGAAAGGCATGTCAACTGTGCTTTACTGTATTTTCTTTTAAAATATGCAGTCTTCAAGTGCATCGTAGTCTGGTCACAAAGTATGCTTTCGAAAGGAACGCAATTCAAATAAATAAAATCAAATTCTGGAAAATTTTTATATTTATAAATATATTTAAAATGTGCAGTCTGGATGAATAAGTAGAAAATTTTAAAGCAATTATCTGAAGAGACAATGCAGAACAAACAATTAAACTAAATTTCTGAAAATTTAAAAATGACCTAAAATAATGAATAAAAAATATAGTATAAAGAAAACTATTTGAAAAAAATAAATGATGCACCTTTTATTTAAACTACTCAGGTCGTATGAGTAAATAGAAAATTTTAAAACAGTTGTTTGAAAGAAATCATGCAACTTAAACAATTAAAATGAATTTCGAAAAAGAAAAAAATTCCTTAAAATAATAACAATTATAGTTAAAAATATATTATAAAGGGAAAATTATTTGAAAGTAGGGTACAATTGTGATTTTTTTTCTGTTCATGCTTATGTAAAAAGGGAAAGGAGAATAGGTTGCCATATATTAAGAAGTTCGCCAAGTGAACTGAAAAACCTTGAACTTGGCGCAAACTGAAAAAAATGCTCCAAGTTAAAATTTTGAATTTCTCCATAAATTTTGCACCAAATTTTACAAAATTTAATATCTAGGCATAATTTGAGTCGTAGAATTGAAATACGTAAAACAAATTGGTATGTTATTTCAGAAATAGACTGATTTTGTTTCAAAATACCTATGTTAGAACATTGCTGTATATAAATCTAATATATATTCTATATATTCTAAGTCGCATTTTAAAAATATGAAGAATACAATTTAATTTTTTTTTTTCTTTGCGAAGTGTACCTGATTGTAAAACATTTCCTCAGAATCACATTTAATCTTCAACAATTTTGTGATTTTATTGAAATGTCTGACAGTTCCTGTCATCACTTTTCTCTTTCATTTTCCCCCTTTTTGCCAGTCAATATGCTACCTTACTTAATAATTTGGAGCTGTTTCTGACGCCTTTATTCAGCCTGTCAAGTAACAGTAATGACTAAAATCTCTCATAAAGTCATTAGGTTTTTTTGAAGCAAGAGACATGAAAAATGTGCAATGTCCTTACCGGGACTCTACCCTGGACCTCTCGAATATACGCTGAATGTGTTACTGCTAAACTATGAAGTCATGCAGAAAGGCGGGAGGAAATATCTTGTGTACTCCCCTTTTTAAAAGGCGACTGGTGATTAGGAGACCCAATCGCCAAATCCTGGTGTGAAGAGTCATCATCCACCACCTTATAGTTCAGGTGCCATTGTTAGACATTAGGGTATTTTGAAGCAGGAGATGTGAAAAATGTGCAGGGCCCTCATCGGGACTCGAACTTGGACCTCTCGAATACATGCCGAGTGTGCTATCATTACACCACAAATGCATGCAGTAAGGGAGATAATACCTTATACTCTTAACAATTAAATTATTGTAGTCTTTAAAAACTTTTGGAGTGACTTGTCAGTATGCTTATATGTTTAATTTTTACATGTATATGCTTTGAAAAAAAATTTTCTGAATAATTTTGTCTCTTTTATTTATTGTTTCAGTTTCATAGAATGGATAAGTACTCCGGATAACATTAAAAGTCCTGATACATATGAATACAAATCTCCAGAATCCCTTGTTTCACCAGAAGTGCCTCCTGTAGGAGAAATATTCGATGTTTTTGTTACTATGGCAGCTCATCCTCACAATTTCATTGTAAGTTTATCCAGCATAATTACACACATACACACACCTTGTTCATAAAAATCTTTACCGGCTGTTATTTTTACAACTTTTGGTTATAGACATATATTTTAAGTTACAAAAATGTTTTAAATGGTGTGATGAGTCATGCCTTTGCCTTTTGTAATTTTTTTTAATTAATTTTATATAAAATATGAATGTAACATTTTATATATTCACATGGACCCTTTACTTGATTTTAAGAAATATTATACACATTATAAAAACTAAAAAACAAAAAGTGTAACTCCTATATGGAAATAATTGGCTGAGATATTAAATTTCAATATATGTGATTTTTAGTATAATTTTGAATTTTCAGTGAGACATCAATTAATAAATAATTTAGGATTATTTTATTTCCTCCATTTAATTCCATTTTCAATGATATTCTTTTATGATTTACTAGTACCTTTAATTTATAATTTTCTTTTATTTGCTATGCGAAAGAATTTTCACATAACTGACTTGTAAGTTTTCAAACACCTAAAAGTACTTTATCAGTGTTCTCGTGCAGTTTTATTAATTTAGAATCATAATGTAATAAGCATGGAAAAAATTATTAAACTAGAAATATTTTTATTTTTAGCTTGGTAGTGTTTCTCTAGATCGTGGATTCTTAAGATTCTGTGAATAAAATATCTGTTTTGAAAAAAGTTATATTGGTCGATACTTTTCACAGTAATCTCATGCTCATTACTTAATCTGTTAATAACAGAAACATTTTCTCTTAACTGATATTTTGTTTTTAATTATATACTCATATAAACATTTCATTTTTTGAAGTGTATTGCCATGAATAGGATTTGCAACTATCAGATATCTCGGTCAATTTTTGTTGTACGGAAGTCATGTTTTTTGTAATTTTTTTTTTTTTTTTTTAATAAGAACAAAATTTCTCTAAATATTAAGGACAAAGATAATGTAAAAATTACTTACATCATTTAAGCCTTTATAGTAATTGGAAGTATTGGGTTTTAGTGAAAGTTTCCCGCCACTGCAAATATTGTCTGCGTAAACAATTTGCTTTGGCATGTTTGATCATATTTTTCCAAACAATTTCTGGCATTTGAAAGAAAGAGACTTGCTTTAAAAAACACTGTATAGTGAAATTTGTAAGGGAGGGGAAAAGCTATTGTTATCATTAAGTACAAGGTGTCTGAAGTGAAATTATCACGCTGCCAGATTAGAACCGTCATTTACTTCCAGTTCTGTTGCAAAAAGTCAGAGTTAGACATTAGTGCCATCTTCATTGGTCGCACTATGCATCACATAAATTTGATGTACTGTTTAGTCGCTGGGTGTCCCATGAGCAGACCCAAGCAGGTAAGGACAGATGTGTGCTGGCCTGCACTACTCTGCTCCAATATTAATGCAAGGAAAAAATTCTGGAACCAGATCGTCACTTCTGATGAAAAGTGGAGTTACTTCAACAACGCAAACCGAAAAGGGGGTTGGTGTGCACCCGGTGAGCCCATCAGCAGTGTTGCAAAGCACAGTTTGACTAACAAGAGATCATGCTTTGTATGTGGTGGGATTGCCGGGGTATTATCTACAAAAAGTATTTGAAAAAAGGTAAAACCCTCAACAGTATGGTATACAGTGAGATGCTAGTCCGTGTTGACATTGCTATCAGGAAAAAATATCAGAATGACTTTTGGCACGAAAAGGTAATGTTCTAACAAGGTAATGCAAGAGTACATGTGTCAGCATTCACCAGCTGGACTCTGTATGGACTCGAGTGGGATCTTTTGCCACACCCACCGTATAGCCCTGACATCGTTCCTTTGGACTTCTTCCTTTTTTTCACACCTGCAGCCACATCTTGCTGGTGCTATCTTCTATTCTGTACAGGATGTGCAGTGGTTTTTAGTCTGTAACACAAAATCTGCCTTTATGTTCAGTTTTTGACTATAATAAAAAGGATATTTTCAATTTTTTCTTGTATTTGTGAGTTGTTGAGACGTAGCAATAACTTGTTGTTAGTCTAGTAAGGTCTGCAGGATGCTGTTGACAATTGCAGACTGCAGTTGTCACTAGCAAATCTACAATGTTTATGTAAAATATTGTTGTAAATAAGACTTGCTCTTCTTTGTTAAAATTAGATGTGATATCGTGCTTTGTTATTGTTAAAAATATAGGTTCTGTTCCTTTAAATGAGCAAGAATGTCTGAAATGAGGTTGATTTGTTTTTGGACTTGCGGCCACCAGGTTTCTTATACCAAAATGTTAGCAGAAAATCATGGATTTGGGTGGTGATTACAATCCCTACTAAAGGTACTACTCCCCCCTAACTTTTAAAGCTTAACTTTTTTTAACTTGAGTGGTTTTTAAACTTTTTTTTAAACTAAAGTTCCCCCCCCCCCGTAACATTATTAAGAGCGTTTTTGGCAGAAAACTTTCATTAGAACCAGATTTATGTGTACAACCGATGATTTCGAAAAAGCCCAGTAAGGACTTTTGTTGACAAATGCAGACTATGTTGCTTTTATTTTCAGTTTTTTGTAGAAATATGTAAAATATTAAATTTTGTAGTAATTCTGTATGTAGAGGATTATATGATATAAAACTTCAAATCCATGAATATTAATTGCATGATATAAATTTAAGTACTTCAAATCCGGAATATATTTTATGAAATAACTGAATTGCCATCATTTTGATAATGGAAATTGGCTATGATTAATTTTGTCACATAAACTGCTAACCAAAATTAAGGAATAGTTTTGGAATTAAAATTTAACTGTTAGTTACTTTTTGAAAACTATGGAAAGCAGTTTGCACATAACAATATTTAATGTCAATTACCATGTTTGCCAGTTGATTAATATCACAGTATTGTATTTAAAGCCAAATTTATTGAAATTTAAATTGATTTCCCTTGTTTTGCTACAAATCTTTCTTTAATATGGTGTATGATCATCTCTGATGGAAATGCTAACATCGTATGAAATTTACCGTAACTGTTGACTAGGTTAATTAAGGTAAAATAACAGGTTGAACAAATAATAATTTTGAAGTTAAACAACAAAAATCAGCATTATATTTGTAAATTTTCACATGACTTATTTCGATGGTTTCTACCAAACCATCATCCTCAGCTGCCAAAGCGCAAATGAACGACATAAGAAATGATAAGGTAAGAATGGCTGGATAGGAGTTTTCGTCAATAGATGGTGCCAGTAGCTTAACTCCTGTCCAGCCATTCTTATCTTATCTTACCACTATATCTTATCTAGTTCATTTGCACTTTGGCAGCTGAGAATGATGGTTTGGTAAAAAATGTTGATTATGTTTTCTGAAATTAACAGCCACTGTTCTACAAGTGCACTTGCAGAACAGACCAGTGCTGCCTGAACTACGATGTCTAGGGAGGCACTTAACATGCTGCAATTTGATGACCTAAGGCATCTTGCACATTCCCATTTGAGTTCAAGTTTGGTGAATAGGCTGACCAATCCATTTGAATGTTATCTTTTATTTTCAAGTATTCTGTCACCAAGAAATGGTTGATGTGGATGAATACTTGAATCCACATCAAACATCTCTGGCCCGACAGCACTCCTAAATTACTTTACATTAGGTTCCAAGACCTCATCTACATATTTGTGAGTATCTTTAGAACTTCATCAAAGATGTGCAGCTTTGTATAACCACTTATGATGATTTCAGCCCAAACAATAAAACTTCTGTGAAAATGGAATTTCTTATGAACAAATAAAACAAGCTACAACTGAAATTCTAGAATTAATTCTGTTATAGCCGCTTCACAGTTTTTTCAAGCTGACTCTAAGAGAAAATGATTTTTGGATGCAGTTGTTGCTATTTTCTGCCCTTGACCAGAATATGTACTACCTAATTCATTGCTTTAGAAAGATGTGATACTTCGAATGGATATTCAGATATTATGCAGTCTCCATTTGTTATTGTCTGTTCCCTTTCAAGTTTATCAAATAACCACCACTTTTGTCCTTGAGAGTACTTATTACTCTTAGAATCTCAGAACTTTTAAAATTTTAAACAAGACTACTTACTTGAATTCCAGCATGAATCCATTGTGCAACATATAAATCTCCTAATTTGCATATTTCAGGTGCTGTTGGACCTTAGTTGAAAACTAATCAGCATATATTTTCAAATTATCATTTAATTTTGGCAAGCAGTGTATAAATGAAATAGCAAAGTATATAATATGTTAAAGGAGCGGGACTTTTTTGGGGGGGAGGAGAGTGTGGATTATGTGAATTACAATTTTAGATGATGAAAAGTAGAATGTTTCTGCCCCCATTCGAAATAAGTTATGCTGGCTGTTTTCACAAGTGAGAACTAAATAAAGATATATATATATAGAGAGAGGAGAGATATTTTGCTTTGGGTTATTAATGCATTTAATATAAACACAATGCCAATGTACGGATTATCTTGAGAGCCAAAAATGCCACACCTGGGTCAGTTAAATTGTACATTTTTTCACTGTTTGTTGCATCTTTTGTTAATCTTGCTAATGCAAATTCTATACATAAGTGATCTGAGAGTTTAATTGTGCATATTTTTGCATTTTAAGAATTTACTGATGAATATATATATATATTTTTAAATCCTTTCCTAGTTTTGTTTATATATACATTTTTATCAAAGTTTACTGAAAAAGCATTAAAATTTCATTTCCAAAAATTTTACCTTGAGCCTTGATGATGCTAAGCAACTTTGATTTGGCATCAGAGGAAATAATAAAAGAATCTTTAATAGGACTTTTTTGGGCATGTGTCTGTTTTCGTAGAATTTAACTTATCTCAGAATTTATTATTAAGTTGTGTATGAAACATGTGCACTGTTAAATTTTGCATAAATTTTGAGTGAAAAATTGAAAGGTTTGTACCCATATGACATTAAAGCATTGATATATAGTGGTGATGATGTCTCTGTCAACTCATTTAGTCTTATTGATGTGTATATTTTCCTAAGCTGATATGTATGAATAGTCTTTTCATAAATTTTATTCATTTCTGTACTTCATTGTAATAGTCTGTTTTTAGTATTTCTGTTCTACTGTGGCAGTTCAAAAAGTAGGGTAACAGTATAACTTTCATAAGTATAATAATCCTTCTGTTTTTCTAATTTCTTGCCAGGAACAGTGAACGATTGGAGCATTCGAATATTGTTATGGTAGATGGCACAGTATTTTATCAGCCTGGTGAAATACGTGTTGCAATTGAGTATGTTAATGGAAATGCGGTCAAGTGTTGAAGTGTAAAGAGTGATAAGGTTTCTGCATTTAAAGGAAACTTAACCATCAGAACTTCATCATCAACTTATTGAAGTGTTTATAGTCTTAATGTCAAGTCATTAAATGGGTTTGATTTTAATGTATCGGTTTGATAAACATAGGAAGGTATACATGATGAGCAATGATCTGATTGGCCAAGCCCTCTATCACAGATGATAGTCTTTGCTAATAATATTGGTAAGGAAATCGACCATCTTATTGTGTATTCAGTATCATTCATAAGAAACTAAGCTACCAGGTGACATGTTCAAACTAGATGCCTGAATAGCTCACAGAATATCACAAAGCCATGGGGATGTGATTATCTTTCGTATAGTGCTTGATGTGGTTTCAAAACATTCCATTCCTGCATTATATTGTTCGTGAGGATGAAATATAAGTGCATCATGTTGACACTTGAGATGAAGCAAGCATCCACACCATGGAAATATCTATCACCATGGCTAAAGAAAATTAAAACTGTTCCACATACAAGGAAAGTTAGGGCAGTAACCTTTGAAATCTGTTCGGCGTGCTGTTGGTTGATTTTTCTCACCACTGTTTAACTGGCAGCATTCACTGCAGCAGGTGTTCTGCTTGGCAGTTCACAAAAAAAATTTGTTCTTTTCCGAAAAGCCATCATGATGTTGCACTACAGTGACACACAGTCACCACTGCACATGATTTATGAAGAGGTGCTGGACCATCCTTCCTTTAGACCACTCTTGGCAATCAGTAATCTTCATCTCATTAGACCTTTGAAGAAGCACTTTGGTGCCAGGCTTTTAGGCCTTGACACTGATTCTTTTTATTCAGTTACTGATACTTTAGTGTACTGTAGGGATAAATGTTTGGAAAAGTTTTTATAGTGATTGTTGAAAAGCAGTGTTTACCGTACTTAATTACTGTTCAACTGTATATCTGCCTGTGAAATAAAATTTGTCTTTAGACAGACATTATAACACTATACGTATAAAATTTAACAGTGCCATATTTTTCATATAGAACTTAAATTCTGGAAACAGTCATACCCCAAAAAAAGTCTCATTAATGTTTTTTTATTGTTTCGTTGGATAACAAATCAAAATTGTTTCGCATCTTCAAAACTCAAAATAATATTTTGAGAAAGAAATTTTAATGCTTTTTCAATAAACTGTGATAAAATATACATATGTAAATAAAACTAAGAAAGGATAGGGGAAAAAAAAAACTATGTGCATCAGTAAATTCTTAAAACGTAAATTAAATGTAAGGCGCACAGTTTTAGCAAAATTGTCGGATCATATATGTGTAGAATTTGTATCAGCATGACTTACAAAAGATGTAACAAGCAGTGGAAAAATTCAATTTATCTGGCAGTTCGGGCTCTCAAGATAATACATTTGACATCCTGTTTACATTAAATGCATTAATAACTCAAAGCAAAATGTGTTGTAGTATCTTTTAGTTGTTGCTTGTGAAAATAAATTGCTCAGTAGCTCATGGTCTCCAAAATCTCCTGGCTTACTTACAATCACAAGCAAAGTTTCTTACTGTGCTTTGAATTTAAATTAAGTTTTAGTGTCAGAAATTCTAGCAGGAATAGAAATAGCTGGTAATTCTAGTTATCATGCTAAACAATATCATGCAAGCAAGTTAAAAAAAAAAAAAGTAGAACCAAGTGAGTAACAGGATTTAGAAGAGAAGGGCTAGTTCTTAGAACTTTTCCCCCAAAACAAACATGAAGTGAGGTGTGATAACGTAGTTATGTTGAAACTGACTGCAAAGACGAAATTCTCAGTAAAGAAAAGCATTTATAACGTTTAAAAAGTTAATAATTATTTATTATTTATTAATTTATTAATTTTAAAATAATAGATAAAATACACTATGTTTTCTTAAAAGTTGCAGCCCCCCATGCATTTAGTATTAAATCAGGAAGGAAAAAAAAACTATGGCATTCATTATCTACTCTTCATCTGCATACTAAATGGGGAAATTCTATTACTGTTACTATGATAACTATAATAACAGCTTTTTAAAGTTAGCCCCCTCCCAAAAAAACCCTGTAGCTTGGCATGGTTTTGAATATATATGTCAATTTTTTTCCCCTGCAGTTAAAGAAGAATAACATATTTGACTGCCTGTGAAATCGATAGCTTTCTTCAAAACTTAATCCAATCTAAGATTGCTTTTTTGACCTAATTGGCATGTTTCTCTTCCTATTTGATATAATAACATATATTTTAAAAATAATTGCCTAACTTATACTCACATATATGCACATATATTACATTTAAATAAACACAAGGTCATTGTCTTAAGTTTGACAAAACAACTTTGCTTTTATCTAAAGAGAATTACTTAATCTTTCAAAAGAGAGGAAAAGGATGATGATCCTTTTTATGCGGAATCACTTTGACACTTAAAACTATTATAAATTATCCAAAATGATTAGCTAGCTTTGGTTTTTTTTTTAAACAAATTATGAATGCATTCTTCTTTCTTTTTATAGTTAGTGCATTCAGCAACATTTATATTGTCATTTGTAAGTTCTGTTTTAAAATCATTCGTATTTGATTTATTATTCCTATCATCATTTCCATAATTGGCCTCAAAATTAATTTACTTCAAATTTAATTTGTGCTAATTAATAAATTTCAAAAGCACTCTGCATTATTTTTCTTTTTTTGGCACAATATTGGATTTTAACAGCTTCTTTTGCAAGCAATCCAGATAAGCAATTTTTTTATGTCATCCTCATAATCACTGCATAAAAAATGTTTGCTGCAAATTCTTGCATTCATCACATTAATAGCATCCCGTCTTCAACACATGTATCCATTTTTTTCACCAGAAGCTATTGTCTTTTGGAAAAATATGAAATGCAATATCACTATCTTTCTTATTTCCATGAATTTTATGGCACTTTGCTACAACGCAAGAAGACATATTCCATAAATGATACTTTTATGACAGTGGTCTTACATTGCACACATGCCAATGCACAATTTGAAAGTAGCTGATGGGCACCAATTATAGAAAAAAGGGGGATTTTTTTAACAGAACAAAATTTGTTAATTAAATTGAAATTTTTTTACCAGATATGTGTAAAAACATACGAAAAAAATAACACAAATAAAAATACCAAATTTATACTTATAGTTTACCTGAAATCTAAAAGTTGGTATCTGCAAGAAATATCTGTTGGTAACAATTTAGAATTCAAACAGATAGCCAAATATTAAAATTTTCAGATTAGCATTTGTTCATTGAAATATATTGAACTATAATATACTGTAAATTTAATTGTATATATGAACCAATAAATAGTTTTTTAATTGTAATATTCTGAACTACTAAGTAACTTAGTTTTAATTTAAACTAAAAAGAAATATACGAAAGCTTCCCAATAGGGACAAAACTTGAAAATAAATAATGACAACTTATTCGCTTTTATTTATTAGATTTTTCTATGACTCAAAAAAGAAAATGTAATATTTGTATGCAAATTATTGTAAATATCTTTGTTTTTTACTACACATTTCAGCTATGCCACCTCATGACGTTTCAATTTTCATGAAGCTTATAATTTTGGAGGAAAATAATTAAAAAGATACTCATTGGCAGTCTGATTCTTTTCGTAGACTTCTTAATTTTCAACTTAAAAAAAAAAAAAAAAAAAAAAAAAAAAAAAAA
>KK119584.1:65612-128895 GCA_000611955.2 Stegodyphus mimosarum
TATTCTTATTGCAAAAATTTGTAACTGAAGATATTTATCTTTTGACAAATACTAATAAAAGTCAATTTATATCTTAAAATCTGAGAAAAAGAATTATATCACAGTATAAATTAAACAGCTCTATTTCTAGATTTTTTGAAGAGTTATGTTCATTTTTGTTAATTAAAATAATGTAAAACTGCATGCCAAACCGTTAAAATTTTAAACACATTCTTCAAGTTCTTGTTATAATAATACTAATTAATTTATGGGAAATGTATTCGCAGGCAGCATCAAATTGCTTCGAGGACTGTATGTGTGGCCCGTCAGTTTGACTTTGATGCTGCATTACCAGAAAACAATGTAGGTGATTAAAATTAATTTGGGATGCCCAAATTGCTAGCTTTAAACAGGCGAAGTCAGACCAGTTGCAACATAGTGATGTCAGACTTCTTCCTGTTAACTCCCCTTATGAGGATTGCATCGGCGAGGTGTCACACAAAGGAATGAGCTACTCTTCTCTTTAACCCTGGTGATAATGTCATGCAGTAATCACAAATTAAGCTGAAGAAAACTATTTGAAGCATTGCCACTGGCAAAATGCAATAAAATATGAAACCAGATTTTAACACTTTTAATTTTCTTTGTATATCATTATGTCAGTATTTAAGCATAAGCTTAGTCCCCCCTCTGTTGTAGTTTTTTATTGCAGTAATTAATATGTATTATCATTACATTGCTTATTCATATTCAATAATGTCAGTGGTTCGTGAATGTTGTTTGACTTTGTTGGAATTTTTCTTATGTTCATTAAGTTTATAAGGAGAATCTGTTATTTATTTGTCTGATATTTGGTTTTTGTTAATGTACCTACAGGTTGTATATTCTTTGATGAAACTTTTCTCTACATTTGTATAAGAGTTGATTGACATAATTATTAATTTTAAAAATCTGTATTAGTATCCTCACAAACTGATTACTGGGAATATTTTAAGATGGCAATAGAAAAAGGAAGTATGCAAGAAAATTAACATTATCATTATTATAAAGTTTATGTAGTTTACAAATGAGAAGTTAAATAATTTAATTTTTTACGTCCATTTACAAACCTGATCATTGAAAAATTTATTTTCCATGATTTTGATGTTTATAAAACATTCTGATCTGCAATTTGCATGGGTTCTTTTCGACAGTCTTGGTAAACTTGGGAAGGAACGAAGAGGAAAAGAAAAATTAGTTTACCCCACTTCTGCAAAAGAGGAGAGAGGGAAAGGGCTAATTATCACAGAGGAGTCAAATGTCTTTAAAAAGTGTTTAAAAATGATTTTCGTTTATAAAAATAAATGAAAAAATTCACTTCTGATTTGTGCAAAATAATTATATCATTCATATTCATCTCTTAAGCATCATCATTGTTTGTTTAAAAAAATGTACTTTCAATTTTCAGAAAAATCAGCATGGCAGATATTGTAAGCAGTTTTTTCTTGTATGTGTAAACAACTTAACTGTTTAGCAAAAACACATTATAACATATTTTGATTGAAGAAGCAAATTGGTTTTGTTATTTGATGATCTAGTATTGTCTGTGCATATATTTCAGCACTCTCATTTTATTTTCACCTAGATTGTAAATATCTGAAAATTTTTCATTTTAAATAACTGTCTCATCTTGAATATTTATTCCACTGTCTTTTAAAATTAATTTTATGTTTAGATTGTTAGCAGAATTTATTTGTCCAAAATATTTAAGGTGCTGAATTCCAACTTAAATATAAGTGGTTCATGAACATTCTGAAGAAAAGAGCAAAGTTTATATCGGCAGTAAAAAAGGATAAATTATTTAAAAAAAAAATAAAAAAAAAAAAACTGCAGCAGTTTTTGTAGCATCAAAGATTGTAAACATAGTAAAAAATTTAAGCTAAGAATATTTATAAATCTAAAATTTCTGTTCTAGCAATTTCAATTCTAGTAATATTTTTAAAATTAATTGCATGTCTGGAACATAATAGTGGAATTAGCATCAGTTTTAAATTTAGGGGAAATATTATAGCTGTAGGTTTTGAAACAGTGGTTTATTTATTCATCGACCTTTTTCATTCATTTACAAGGATAAAAATTAGTTAGGAAACTTTTTTTTTGTTAATTAATACATATTTTTTTAAACATAAACTATTTGGATGCATTTTTACTTGAGTTCTTTACTTCTTTAAAATATTCCTGCTCATTTGTCACTTTTCCTCAGCACTACAATTTTCCTTGGCATAATTTTTGTTGTATATAAATTGGATTTCAACGATATAATAATTTTGTATTCTTTAAATCTTGAGCAAGTAGTTAGATATATTTTTGTTCTTGGTTGTGTGCAAATAATCCAAATTTTATGTAGAAGTAATCTGTAAAATTTATTAATCTACATAACCTTTAGTCCCTAGGTATGTGCATTATTGGTATTTTACTGTAATAATCTCCCTCCTACTATGATGCATTAGATTATTAAGCTACATGTGTTAATTTTAAATCTGTTTGTGTAGGTAGATTACAAAAATTATCATATTTGGTTAATACATTAAAAAGATAATTTATCAGTTTCATTAAAATGTCTGAGAGTATTTATGATAATGCTTTTTCTTGTGCTTATTTATTTAAAAGTTATTGTTATATCAGATTCAGCCGTATCAAACTTGTGGTGAAATGGATAATCTCATGAAAAAAATGAAGCAATTTTATTCTGCAGAGGTAAATATGAAAATTATTTTGATTTACAGTATATTATGAGATTGCTGATTATGTCTCTGAGTGGCATGACTATCTTTATGCATTCATGAGATTTTTTGTCACTTAGTATATATATTAGCGTATAATTTAAAACATTTTGCTTTCTTACTTTCTTTAATAATGTAAACATAATTTTAGTGAACTCAGCTCTATGCTGGAACTGGTTGTCTGGATGTGACATGAATTTAAGAGAGAAAATAGAAGATAAAATGTTAGAAAAGTGTGAAAGCTTTCAAATTTTATATTACACCCAAAGGAGCTTTTTTTTTTTTTTTTCGTTTACACACACACACACGCACTCTTACACATTTTGAGAGCATTTGGGCTAAAATTATTTAAAAAAGCATATCTTTAAATTTTATGATAGACAGTCTCATGTGCTGGAGAGAAATCGTTGAATTTGTCAATCAAAAATTCGTTAATGCTTCACAAAATATGAAATAGACAATAAAGCAAATTTATTTTCGGCCTTCCAGGTGCTCATATTCGGGTGGAGGACTACATTATTCAAAATTTGATGTTTCTATGTACTGTTGATTTTTCACAATGCAAGAAACATACATACATGCAGATTCTTCATTATTTAATTTCTGTAAATACAATGCAGGTGATAATATATATTGGCAACAATTTGAAAAGTGATAGAATTTTTTAGTGATTCGACGCAAAATGCTGTTTTGAGACCCTTCTGCGCTAACACCTTTTGGGGCTTCCAGAACAGATTCCACAGTATATATGTACCAAAGAGCCCAAACGTTACAACCACCTACTCAATAATGCCTAGTATGACATTTGGCCTGCAAAACAGCTGCAAACTCGCATTGGCATGGATGTCACAAACTCTTGGTAGATGACTGGAGACACGTTCCAAATGTCTAAGCAGTGGTGACACTAAGTTGAGATATTCTGACATAGTGGTATTTGAGCTCGGAATTGCCACTCTATGATGTCCAAAATTTGCTCGATCTGGTTAAGATCCGACAAATTAATTAGGACATTAATTGGAATTCATCCGTATGCTCCTCCACTCCAAAACAATTCGAGCCTTGTGACATGGGACGCTGTCCAGCTAAAAGATTCCATTTCCATTTGGGAGACAGATGCCATGTAAGAGTGCAACTTATCTGCAGTTGTGTTCAGGTACTCCACAGTTTTCATGATCTGTTCTACCACATTTTAGGGTTGCAGAGCCACCCATGAGAATGTCCCCAAAGCATAATACCTCCATCACCAGCCTGGGTATTACCTGCTGTACAGGTGGGGAACAACTGTTTGCCTAGAAGGTTGCGTACTCTGACACAACCATTGACGTGATGAATGAGAGATCATGATTCATCCAACCAGGCAACTGGCTTCCACTTATCCATGGTTCAGTCTTTATGTTCCCATGTCCACAGGGTAATGACGGATGGTCAACAGATGCACACAAGTGGACATCTACTCCGCAATCCCATATCCAACAGTGTCTGCTGAACTGTGCTTTCTGAAACACTTGCACTTGGACCTGCATCGTATTCGGCTGTCAGCTGAGCCACTGTCTGGCACCGATTTTGCTGTATCAAGTGGAACAGTCTCTGGTGTCCTTTTTCTTTGATGACCTGTGGACGTCCAACACATTGGCATCGACTGCTAGTTTCACCGTCATTTAGTCACTTTTCTTAAGTACTAACAATGGCAAATCAAGAGCAAACTGCCAGCTGTGCAGTTTTGGAGATGACTCGTTCTGAGTTTTTGTTCCATTACAATCTGCCCTCTGTCAAATTCGCTTAGATCAGCAGCCTTTCCACCATTCATTAAAGTAAGTACAAGAATGATTCTTCTCCAGCAGCAGTTAAATACCATTCTCACTAAATCGTGCCCTCCACATCATCCAGATAAGTTCACTGAAAAATGTGGGGATGGTCATAATGTTTGGGTAGTATCAGTATGTTTCAGTGATAACAGTATCAGATGTTTCAGTGATTAAAGTCAGTGCTGAATTTTGTCACCAGTGTCATTTCTTAGGAGCTAGCACCTATGGGTCAGGTTAAAAAATTGAATGTTTGGATTCCACATAAACTTAGACAGCACAGACATGGCAAAAATGTAAAAAATTTGCAAAAGCATGACTTTCGCTTCCCACGTTTTGCATCAGATCAGTTGACAAAAATGAATACCTAATGATTATGGAAAGTAAACAGCACAATGGCTGAATGAAGGGAATCACTGAAACTAAAGTCCATCTCATGTATGTTCTCGGAAAGTCTGATTTCTATTTAATGGGTCACCAAGATTATGGTGCATTGTGAGGTTTTCTATGTGACGCAACACGTACAGTGATGTGTACTGCCATAGTGGAATGAATGTCTGAAGAAATTTTGTAGCAAGCGGCAATTGCTCATTAATCATTTATGTCCTGTACTCCAGCAAAATACAGTGTGCCCCAAGTATCTGTAGAAAGAATCCAAAACACTGTAGTACCTTTTGATACAGGGTTTTTGCTCATCCTGTGTCATACTGTTAAGTTCTTTGCAGATACTGATGTCAACTTCTGCCACCATAACAGTTGTGCTTGGATGGGTGCAATCTATTGCTGTCAAGGGCGTATGTCGTTCTAAATAAAATAGATTTCTTTTTCTGTTACTGATTACTAAATTTATATCGGAATTGGTCAATAATAGTACAGAAACCAGTAGATTTGATTGTAATGAAGCATAAAGAGTCTTAACTGCCTACTTCTTCATAAAGGGTATCATAGGTTTGCATTTTGAAAAGCTCGATATTTTGAAATAAATATATAGAAGTTTGAGTATCTTAATCTGAAGCTAAATAATTTCTTTTAAGTTCTTAAAGAAGGAATCTTTTATCAAAATAGAAAGGAAGTAAATATGAGATTCTATGAAAATAGTGTTCTACATAAGCATTTTATCACATGCTTAAATTTCATATTAAATACATGATGACTAATACTAATTATAAATTATATATAACTATAAAGTTCATCTTTTATTATGAGAGCCAGTGTAAATGGTAAAATGTTTTCACGCAAAATCTCAATTTAAAATACTTTTTAAACTAAGTTATTACTATTTATTTTGTTTCTTAAATGTAATTAAATATTTTTTAGAATAGAAGAACAATGTAACTGATTATTTTATTATAGGAAAACTCTTGTGATATGCATCTGAGTGTGTTAAAAGAGAATGAGTATTATGCTGCTTTACACACTGATAAATTGTGGTATCGAGTTCGATTAGAGAGGGTTATTCCTGGAGAACCAGTCATGGTAAGCAGCACACTGTTATTTGTATATTATTTTTATGTATTTGTAGTAACTAAACTATAAACGCATGTATGACTATTTCATAATGCATTTTATAGTTCTTTTGTGGTGCCTTTTTAATGCGATTTATCAGTTTTTAAGATTTCATTAAATTGCATTTTAAGTTTCTTGTATAGTTTTGTTAATTTCATAAAAAAACTGTACAAGTTAAACTGTCGGTTGTGACACCATATGGGGTCACAAAGCGGTGTGTTGGAGGTCCTGAAAATTGACTTCAGACACATAAAAGAAACATTAGTTGCACTCCCTTCTTTGTCTTTAATTTAATATATTACTTTTTTACAGCATAATTATAAATACCCTTCAGGTCAAGCTACAAATTGTATTTATTGAAAAATACCACTAAGCACATCAGAATACCAATCATATAATAATTTCAGCATATAAGTTATTTCAGAATCAAAGAACTTCTCAATCCACAGTGCATAATGCCCTCCAACACATAGGTGTGCTAAAAATAAGTTCAGGACCGCTGCAACTAGTTAGTAATAATGCTTTTCCAGTATAGCTTAGTTGTTCTGTTTCATTGCAGCATGTATGTATATTGCAAGAACAATATAATAGCATATTTTACTATTTTTCTTGTCTAAGGTTAGTATTTATTTGAATTATATTTTAGGATAAAATTGTTTTTCATCCATGGATAAATGGTAGAACTTGTTTAAACAAAGGTAATTGTGTAGATATCAATACTACAAGTCTCTTCAAGCAGATCTGTTAATTAGAAAGAGACATCTAATATGCAAGAAAAAACAATATGCTGAGACATATCTGCAGTTTGCCTTAACTTTCAATAATCGTGATGAGAATGAGCAACTTTTTTTAACAACATTTTAACGAATGTGTTTAATTTATAGTAACATTTTCGCTATGGAGAGTATGAAATTATCAAAATTAAAAAGGTATTTTGAAACCAAACATCTTTCGTATGTCAGTAAACCAAAAGAATGTTTCAAACAACTGTTAAATTCTTCATATAGGAAATATGTATATAAGAGAGAAATTGAGAAATTTTTGACTCAATGAAGAGCATTTATTTGCATCATATGAAGTTTCATATCTGATGGTTAAAAATAAAATGCCATATACCATTGGAGAAAATCTTGTATTATTTTCCACTATTAAAAATGGTAGAAAAACTTAACAGAAATAAATATGCAATGGAATTTGAAAACTTTCTTTGTGAAATGACATTATCACCAACAGAATCTGTAAAATTAGCAACGACTAATTCAAGCAATATGACTAGACTTAAAAGAAGCCCCTAATTTACTATCCAGTAAGATGAAACGACTGATATTCCACAAACATCAGTTGTAAGTACGAGGGCTATTCACAAAGTAACTTATGTTGTTTCTCTGCTGTGCAGAGTATCCCCATCTTGGTGTCGGAATATCTACTAAATCCTTAATGCATCCGGTTGTAATCATTGACGGCACGTATTGCCTCTGCTTTGTTCACTGTGAATGTTTAAAATATGAGTAGCAATGAAAAATCCTGCCAATTGTGAAGTGCAGTCAGTGATTAAATTTTTGTTCGCCAAAAAACTGAGTAATTTAAATTTATCAGGAACTTTCTACGGTGTATGAAAACAACGTAATGAATGAAGCCAGAGTGAGACAGTGGTCCATCATGCTGAAAAATGGCCACACAATTTTTCACTAGGAAGCATGATATAGCCGACTGAGCATTGTTAATGTTGAAATCATAGAGAAAATCGATGAAAAGATTCACGAAATCCACCACTTCACAATTTCAGAGCTCTCATTAGAGTTTCCTGAAATTTCACAAACTTTGTTTTTTGGTGTTGTGATGCAAGATCTGGGCTATCACAAGTTTTGTGCCAGATGGGTATAAAAACTCTTGTCAGAAGACCACAAAAAGCAGCACATGGCAGCAACTTTGATATTTCTCGAGCCATACCATGAACAGTGAATCACTTCTCGATCGTGTCGTAACAGGAGATGAGACTTGCGTAGAGTTTGTCACTTGTGAGACACCTATGTGTGCCTGGCTTGCAACACAGCATTTCTGACGCAACATAGCACTTGCTGACAAAGAACTGCATGTAGGCGTCCGTGCATGGTTGAAGTCTCAGACAGCAACATACTATGACGATGGAATAACCAAGATCATGTATCATTATGATAAGTGCCTTAATTTATACAGAGATTATGTGGAAAAATAGCTGAATAATGTACTTTTCAAATGTAAGTAATATATATATAATTAAATTCTAAAACGTAAGTTACTTTCTGAATAGCCTATGTATATATCAGATACATTAATACAGAAAACTTTGATAAAGAAATATTATTTTGTTGTCCTTTGAAAGAACATACAAGAGGAGAACACATACATAGTAAAGTTATATAAAACTGGAAGTTTAGAATGGAAAAACTGCATTGGAGACTGCACAGATGTTGCAAAAGCAATGGCAGCCAAAAATATTGGTTTTAAATCTTTTCTTAAAGCTGCTAGTAGTAATCACATAGCCTATGCTCACGGCCTAACCTACTGAGAAGCCTTTGCAATAAAAAAATTAGCATCAGAATTGAGTGATATGTTTCAGGATGCTGTCAGAATTATGAACTTTATTGAAAGCTGTGCCCTTAGCTGTTATTTATTTTCAAATTTCTATAAAGTTACAGACTCAGAGAAAAAAAAAGTAATACATTAAAAAGTAATATGAATGTCAAGAGGGCAAATTTGAAGGATATTTTTTCAATAGAGGTTTTGTTTTTAACCAAAGTCTGATCTTGCTGCTCTTTTTGAAAATAATGTATGGTTATGGAAGTTGTGTTACTTATCAGATATTTTTGAGAAAATGAACAATCTAAATTTTTCTGATCAAGGTAAAAATAGCAATAAATTTACTTCATAAAAAGATTTATTAAAAAGATCAACATTTGGAAGTATAGGGTGGAAAATAATTCATTTGAAATGTTTTCTATCACTGATAATTTTTTAATTGCAAAAAAAAAAAAAAAAAAAAAAAAAAAAAAAAAAAAAAAAAAAAAAAAATTGTAAAACAAATTAATTGCAAAAATTTAGAGATATCTTAAATATCCTAGAAGCTCATTTTCCCAAATACTTTATATCGAATTTTGATTTCAGAAAGTTGTGATGGATTCAGAAAGCACTTTTGATTGATGTTAATGAGATTAATCACCTGCCATATAAAGTCAAAGTGAAAATGAGCTATCGAGTGTCTCAGACACAAAAATCCATAGTTGAATTCTAGATTGAAAGTAGAATTCAATGTCCCACAATTTTCTGAAATGGCATTAAATGTGCTTCTGCCATTCATAACTGCATATGTATGTGAAATGAGTTTTTCAGCTTTAATGCATATAAAACCCAAATATCATTCAGTACTGAAACATCGGATATTGCTCAGATTTAATTTGTCATGCAGCAAAGTCAAGCGTATCTGTCTGAGAGTAAAATTTGATTTTCTTTCTTTAATTTATTTTCATAAATATAATACTTGGCAAAGAAATAAATGATTTATGAGAAAATATTTATTTTTATATATTTTCATTAAATATGTGAGGTCACAAAAGAATCACAGTGATAAGAAGGGGTCTTGAAGTTGAAGATGTGTTGATCTAGGCAATGGATCAAAATGCTGAACCAATTGCAGGGTTGAACATGACAAGTCTCACACAAAGATTGCTCAATAATTATGAATGTTGTGAATTTTGGTATTCAAGTCATTGCATTAATTCTAAACAACAGGGATTGTCTCCAGGAGCCCTGGCTGAAGCTGTTCAACAGCACCGACAACTCAGAGATTAGACACATGGCATTAAATTCGTGTTGTCATAGAGATATTATGGCTAGAAGCCATGAGCTCTCTCAGAACCTTGCTGCTGCATTTGGGACTATACTTTTTAACAAATTGTATGCAGACACATAGGACAAAAAGAATTTTGTGCACAATGGCTAATATGGTATGTGCTCCTCTCAACAGATCACAAATGAGAGCCCATCTTTTGTAAAACCAGACACCAAAGCCATGTCCTTTTTCAGTGATGGAAAACTCCAGTGGTCAAGTAGTTAAAATCGCTGAGCACTTGTAATTTGACCTGGATTCAATTCCAGGCAAATAAGGTAGCCGCATAAGTGTTTTTATGGTTTTCCCCATGTGTAACATGGATACAAGCGAGTTTCCCTTTAGAAAATCCTCCAAAAAGGCATCCCTCCCTTTAGGCAGATAGCCCTCAAGTGTTTTAATATAATCAAGTGAACCTAAACCTAACCTTTTCAGCAATGAGTCAAGATTCATTGCAAGGAGGAATTTTATACAACGCTTCATTTGGAGAGTCTATGGCCTAGTATCTGACTTTTCTCCAACATAAGGGAAATCATTGGAATCAGAGAATTGGTGGAATCCTTGTGTAAAGAGGTATCGTGTTGGACAGCTACATACCACTTCATGTAATGCATGGGTAGGCAACCTTGTGGTAATCTAGGGTACATAATAAAATTTAAAATTCTTAGCAGGTGCCTCTCATTCAAGTTTCATAATCTTATTGCAAAAAAAAAAAATTTTTTTCTTTTTTTTCTCTCTCTCTCTCTCTTTTTTTTTAAGATATAACTTTATTGAACTAAATAACAAATATTTATAATCAATACTCTTTAAATAATTTTATTTTTGATATGTCAGTGTGAAATTTATGTTTGTAATTCATCTGCTAACTTATTATAATTGACCATATAATTTAAATTGTACATTCTTAAACAATTATCTACATGCAAATCAGTAAGTTTTGAACGATACTTTGACTTCAAAGGAGTCATATTTGAAAACAGTGTCTCAAAATTATATTGAGCAATAAGAATTAATCTTTACTCCACATGACTTTTAAACAGGATACTGATTTCTGTTTACCAAGCTCCAAAATATCTTATTAGTTTCATAAGATTTTAAAATAAAATCATTTTGCCAGCTTTCTATGTCAAAATTTTCTATATTGTTAAGGTGAAAGTAGTTAAAAATTGCTGTAGTCATGCTTTCTCCATCAGTAATATTAAAGGGATTTATAAACAATTTTAAAATAGGCTTTAAATTTGCAAAGTAAATTACAAATAAAGTCAGTAAATCTAAAATTGAATTCAGTTTGCAGTGCAGATACAGTTTGAAAATACAGGCATGAAAGTTTTCCGCGTTTTCGCGGAATTCCGCTTTTTTTAACGTCACCCGGGCTGTTTCTGAGATCGATGCAGAACCGTTGAGAATCGTGCCCGGCAAATGTGTGTGTGTGGGGGGGTGTAATATATATATATATATATATATATATATTATCTCTAAAAATTGTTATTGCCTGAAAATAGGCAGTAATATATAGCATAAATATGTATATTATTGTGTTGTAATGTTGTGTACAGTGTTCATGTATCAACTGTTATATTAAGTTACATAAAGAGCATCTTAAAGACGGTTAATTCATTACAATCTCTTGGTGATTTACATTTTTTTTTACAAGTGGAAAATAAAATTAATAGCAAAATAGTAAGTACAAGTATTATTTTAGTTTAATTATATGCATATGCTTAATACTTTTTATATTAAAAGGTTGATATTTTATTAAAATGTGTTTTTTTAGCTCACGCGTGCGCATTTAGTTTTTGTGTAATTATGTTGTTCAGCTTTTTTTGGTAACTTGCACTTTCATGCCTGAAAATATGAGTCTGTATTAATACTATCTTTTTTCAGACTTTCTGCCATTTTTTTGGTGTTGGGGAAATGCATTAACAATTTTTTTAAGAGATGAGACCTATACAATTCTAGCATTGACTTGAAGTTGTTGATAGTTCTGATCATATCAGCAATGGGATTGATTATTCCTGCCCTGAAATTCCAAATTTAGCTCATTAAGTTTCAGTGTTAAATTGGTCAAAAAAGCCAAATTTCTTAACCAGTTTTTTGTCTTCCAGCTGTTCGTAGTGTTTTCTTTGGGATGCTCCTTTTAACAAAATTGATAAATAGCTCAAGCATGTTTCCCTTGCTCAGTCGGTGAACCTCAATGCGCAAAGGAAGATTGGTGAATTGAATATCTTCGTCATTTTCCAAAAGCAGTTTAAATAGTGTATGTTGCATTTCATGTCTTCATTATTGAATTGATTACTTTTGTAACAACAGTGATTACTTTTTGGAATTGAATGATTTTTTGCACACAGTGATTGCCAGTATATAATGCAGTGATATGCAATAAATTTTGGAAAAAAGAGATCTTGTTTGTGTAAAGCAATGTAATGAATCCAATATTCTTACCTGTCATGGCTTGCGTACTGTCAGTTGTTATTGAGGATAATTTCTCAATCAGTATTTTAGTGTCAATCAAAAACGTTTTCATTGCATAAAATAAATACATTCCTCATGTGCACCCTTTAAGCAGTAGGATTTTTAGAAACTCTTCTTTTATGGTAAAATCATCAAAGGCTGTCTTGACACTTATTGCCAATTGTGCTGTATCTCTTATATCTTTCAATTTGTCCAGTTGTAAAGAAAAAAATACACATTTTTTCATATCTTTTATCAGTTGGGTTTCTAAGTAGCCTGTGATGTTTTAATTCTCTTTGTAACAGTTCTAGCTGACAATTGCATGGCATTTATGGCCAAATTTTTTTTTTATTTTATTTTTAAAATCTGCAAAAAGTACATCTGCAGATTGCGACATTGTTTGTTTTATTATTGCTGCAACCGTATATAGCTTTTTTTTCTTAGCAAGTGCATGCGAAACTTTAATTGATGCTGCCTTTGATGTTTCCAACGGTTTGATAAAAGTAGATTGTTGCTTTGAAATCTGACATAAAATTTTATTTCTTTGAAGTTCAGAAAGTCCAGGATACTCTTTAAAAGGTTTCTCAAAGTTACTTTGCTTTGGAATTGGTTTGTGCAATTGTTGCATAATAAGCATATATATTTGTCTCTATGATTTATAAGCAAAACTGGTGCTCTCATTCTTCATTAAAATTATAAGTGTGTGCTCGCTGAGCTTTGTTCATCATGGGCTGTTACAGTCATCAGTTTGTAAGCAAATCTCTATAAGAAAACATCTTAGATAATTAGAGAGTATATAAATGAAAACAGCATTAGAATATATAACATACTATATGCCTTGTAATTATTGATTTCACTGGCTGTCTAGAAATTGGAAATTCTGAGTGTGTTTACAGATTAATCAAAATTTATCACAGACAGACAAAGTAGACAAATATCTTGTTTTGTGCTCACTAAGTCTCTGCCCACAGGTACTGCCGACTGAATCAGAGAGGTTACAGTTAAATTCATCAACCACGCTGCGATGTAGGGTCTGACTTTAGTTTGCCCTGCTCGACAGTGAAACATTTCGAGTATTGGCAATACAATAAAGTGGCTGTTTGACACATAGCTGTATTTAATATGTATTATATACCCAAAACTGCAAAATTGCACACAAAAAATAATTTAGCACCTGGTGCATTGTAGCAGGTGGCAGGCACCAAGTTCCCGACCTCTGATGTAATCAGTGCAGACACTGTGACCACACAGTTTTGTATAGGCTTGAGGGTCTTCCAGGATTTTGGAGAGGACCTTATGTGGCATAATGCAGGACCACATAGTTCAGAGAAAGACGGTATGGTGCGAATAGTAAACTAAATCCTGTAGGGAATGTTTGAAAGTGTCTTGGAAAGAGCCGTTGTATGACATCGCCTTCCCATAATCCTCCAGACATAAAAATTATCGTTTTTAGAAAAATAGGATTTGTTGCCACAAGCTATGATCAACAACCTCGTGTACAGCGTGAGGGCCTTTTGTGAGGCATATAAAGCTGTGTGTAATGGACACACTCCATATTAGCCAGATTCTTCTGAAATTATGAGTGCCGTGTTTGACTTCATGTATCACTAACATTTATTCTCTGTTCTTGCTATGTTAGTATTAGTGTTTTGTAGTAATGCATACCAGATTTCATTATTAATAAGCCATGTAGAATTATTTTTCAAGGTATTTTAAAAATATGTTTTGTGTTTTAATTAGTATATACTAATGTATTAAACTAATATACTAGTGTTTATAATTTTAATTTTAAACACTAGTATATTTTATTTCAAAATAATATTTTAGCTACCTTTTTAATCCAGATGATGGATTTTTGAAGGGATTAAAGTCAAATTTGTCAGTTTAGAATCCTTTTGAATTTATGTCAGTACATGATGTGAATGTATCCCCATTTTTCACATTCCAAGGTTGGCATATGTGATATTATATCAATATTGAATTACATCATGAATAAATTCTTTCTTTGAAATGAATAATGCAGGTAACATGAGCCTTAAAATGAAAATATTAAAATAATTACCATATTCAGTTTTAAGGCACAACTTTTTTTCATTTAAGTATCATCATAAACAGGATGAATCTTTTGAATCGCAAGTTTTTCTGAATTTCTAATGTTTTGGAATTAATTCATGTCTTCAAATTACTAATTCATATACTATTGTTTTTATAAAATCAAAGTTCATTAATAAAAATATAATTGAAATATGTGTTAGAATTTTATTCTTTAAAGACAACCTCCCCCCCTCCCCCGTTGATGCAAGTTTTAAAGTTTATGTCTGAAGAACTTTAATATAACATTTTTTATAATGTATCTGCTAAATGAAAAAAAAATTCTTTAAATCTTATGCTAAAATTAATTTTTAAAACATTATAAGCCAAATTATATTCTTCAATTAAAGCATTATGTGCTCTGTGCAGTATTTTGATTTGTATCACTGTTGGATTCTTTATTTTTTCATTAATAACATTGTGTATTGGAAGCATGCTGTTATCCACTGTAAAGGCATTGTTAAGTAGTTTCATAATCTGAACTTTTTTTGGGGGGAGGGAGGTGGTAAAGCATAACTTCATGTTTAATGAGTGCTGTTCATAGAGCTTTAGTGCATAAAAATCAACAATTAGTTTTATTTCTGGATCTGTCAGTAATAACTAGACCAGTGGTATTCAAACTTTATGGCAGTACTATCCCATAAAAAATCAAATGACCTCAAAAAACAATTACCACTGCACTATGTCATTATAAATGTGTCATTATGCTTTTTAAATATTAATAATTGAATACCAAAGAACATGGTAACCTTTTGTGTTAACGTTATGCGTGTATTACCGACTTCTGACGGGGCTGCAAGGTATTGAATGTGTTGAGGAGGAGAAATTATTAATTAATTTTTAGAATTCACGGTGGTTCTTGGCAGTAAAATTTAGAACCGGCAGAGACTGCACCGAGACACAAAATGTCCAGTACTTACTACCAGTCTTGGATAAGCTTTAAACATGTGCAGGAATTTATTTATTTGGGACTCAGATAAGCCTTATGTATGTGTGGAAAATAAGTGCAAATATAATTTTAAAAAAAAACTGGCTTTATCAGCTTGCTATAGAAGCAAGACAAAATTTAGCAGAATGATATATTTTTAGTCACCAGTCTCATGATACATCAAAGACAGTATGTTGCACATGTTAGGTAAGCTTTATGATGATAACTGTGAATTTTAAGATTTTCAGATTTTGCAAAGAAATGCAAAATTTTCCAATTAATGGTATTTGTGGAGAAATAGTAAATGAGGATGATATAATAAAAGATTTTTCATTGTGATGACAATGTCCCAATCATCTAATGGATGGTGAAATCTGTAGTATTGTTCTAAAACCAGAAAATATAGCTACCAATAATTGTGATAAGAGAGTGGCAGAAATGTTGTTAAGTACGGAAAAATTTCAATTGACAATTTAGTGGGAATTCTCAAGATGGCAATTACAGGATTTTAACAATGGAACTTTTTAGCTGAACAAGAAATTATGTCTTTATGTAGAATTAAATAGAAAGTATTAGCACAAAAACAAAACAACTTAAATAACTTGCATTGAAAGAAATGTTTATTAAAGCAAACAAATAAATATTGAGCCTTTTCCTAAATTTTGATTCACTTAAAGTTATAAATGGCTTCGTTATTTCATAAACAAGTATTTCATGTTTTTAATTTTATAATTTCTACATGTCACCTCACTGATAATCTAGTATCTGGAAAAATCCCTATTCCAGGATCGCCGAAGTCCCAATGAGTCTGGATCTTGGATTTTGTATTGTATTTATGTTGTTCTCACTATAATTCCCTAAAGGGATAAACTGCTGTTGGCCTTTCCCACGAAGGGGGAAAGTACAGTCAGAATGTAACTGACCAATGATATGATAAGATGTATAATTGATCTGGCACTGTTCCACGTAAGATATTTAATATTTGTTTTAAATCATGTTTGTTATTGTTTTCAATAAATAATCAAAGACAACTACTGTAAAATAAATGACTCAACACTTCAAAACAATGACACCACATATGTACTGTTCTTCTCTTAAGTTCATGTGTTAGAGTTTTCAAACATCTTGCATATTTATTTTAAGAGGAGTGCATTAGTCTAATTTTGTATGTACCTTTAAAAAATACCAGAAAGGGCACTTTAAATTTTTTATAAATTGCATGTTTTTAAGAATGAATTTTTGTTTAAAAAGTATTTATTTTAAAATCAAGATAGAAATATAATTGTCCGTAGAATAAAACACATTGCTTTATTTTATAAAATGGGTTTTTCACCTCCTTTAAACAGGCTGCTATCTATTATGTTGATTTTGGAGACTTCAACACTGTGAGTATGGAGAAACTACAACCTTTGTATCAAGCATTTAGGAGTCTTCCTTGTCAAGCAATCAAAGCATCTTTAGCTGGTGAGTTTTGTTCGTTTTGAATTTAACTTAGTAATCAAATCAGTCTCCTATAGATTACAAAATTGTAAATTAAATCATACCGGGTAATAAAAAGTTGTTATATTTTTTTAATGGTAATGAAAATCAGGTTATAAGACTTGAAGTTACTGAATTACAAATTGGGTTGGACCCATTTGTTAAGATAGCATGCCCTTTGTAGTGTACTCAGTTACAATGGGATTGTTTCATCATTTAAGTTGATTGTCTTTTAAAGTTCTTGACACTTAAAATATATTCATGACATAAATAGTTAAGTCAACTTGAGAGATTGTCAGCAATCGGGATAGTCATAATGCATTTTCATCTTGCCCCTCCCCTTGTGAGTACAAAACTGCTAGGTTCTCAAGAGTTGGGCATCCATATACTTATTCTGCTTCCATATACATTTTATTCTGTAGACACTCTGTGGTAGAAAGATCCTTTTTAGAGACTTCTTTGTGAAAAATTAGGGAATGATGCCATTTGAAAGCTTAAGATTTTATTATTAAATTAATAGAAATTTTAAATGAAATGGTTGCAATCTCAAATTGAAATTTCAGGCATTATGGTAGTGAAGTGTTTGTCATTTAAAAGTTAGGGTAAAATAATTTTCAAATTATTGTTCTTAATGACAGAACATTTTCCTGAATATGATGCATCTTCAATCAGAAAATATTTTGTATCTTCTCTATGTTTGCAACATTGTTTTCAGTTTTTGCATATATGCTGATTTCAAACTCATGAAATAAAAATTACCAAATAATGTTAAATTTAATAGCCATTTTAAATGTGCAAATAAAATGAAGTGAATATTTTTTGGGTGAAGAAATATTTTTCTAGCTCTACTAAAATCATGAATTATGCTAATCTGTCAAAAAAATAAATTACTGCGGTGATTAAAAAATAGAATTTTTATAATTTCTCATATTTGATTAGCACGCTTTTTAAAATGACATTAAATATAATGTTCTTTTTTTTTCTTCAAAAATTTTTGCATCATGATTTAATTTTTTCTTCTTTATTCTAGATGTGAAGCCGCTGGAAAAAGACTGGGCTCCTGAACACTGTATAAGATTTAAGGAAATAGTCACTGAAAAAATGTTTGTTTCGGTCATAAGAGGAAAACATGAACCAGATTTTCCTGATAGTTCAAATCTATTATTAGAATTGATGCTAATAGATACAAGCAGTCCTGATAAAGATATATATATTCATAAACTTCTGATTGAAGAAAAGCTTGCACAAGCTGTTTAAACACTTTATGCACTTGTTCATTTTACAGTCATTTCCCCACTTTTTATCTCATTTGTTTAGAATTTATTGGAAGTGTGAAAATTTTTCATTTGCTGATAATTCTGTTAACTTTTACTAATATTAGTTCCTGATAACAATTTATCATAAAAAGTTTTTTTTTTTTTTAAATATGTGTTCTAGATTGTATTCAGTGTTATTGTACCATTTAATATTTCCTGAGCTTTTTATATTTATCTGTGATAATTTCTTTAGGTAAACTGTGAAAAGAAATGAGTTAAAATTGTACATAGTTTTTTTAATACGTGCTTTAGTAAGTTGTTTATATTCTTAAATTTGTTAATGGCTTGTTGAAAAAACTGGATGTTATTTTCTTACCAGGAGTTCTTGTTAGTGAAGTTTTATAAGGCCCAAGCAGTGAAAGTTCCTTTCAACAAACTTTTGATTTTGATTTTTTTAATTGGATATAATGACAATATGCTCAGAATCATATACATCTTTAATCTAGATTTCCGTAGTATTTCTGAAAGTAAAATTTATAATGTTTAAAATGTAACATTATAAAGAAAAGTCTTTAAAAATTAATTTAAGTGAATATATGGATACTTGAGTTCTTTTAACTGTGCTATTGAATATATTTTTTTGTAATGCTGTGTGTAATGGGAAATTAGTCCCATCTCCTTTTTCAAGTGCTAAGGAATAATTCAATGTTAAGTTTGCAAAATGTAATAATGATGAAAGGAAAGGTCATATCTTTAATACCGAACTGTATGCAATTATGGTGTGTGCTTAGTTTTTACCTGCTTATTGAACTTATTGTTTACAATTAAATGTATGCCTATCTAAAATTTTTTGAAAATTTAGAAGTTTTTCCTGTATTTATTGGTATTAGTTTTGCATTATTAACTGTGGACCATAATGTATATATTGTTTTATTCATTTAATTATTCAACATTCCCCCCCCCCCAGAAACTTCTAAAGTTTGTCATATGTTACTGCATGCTATGCTTTGTGTTTTCAAAATATATTTCAAATTTCAAAATTGAGATTTGTATGAGATTTACAGGAACCCGAAATGCTGTGATAAATATTATTAACTGTTTCAAAGGAAGGTTACCCAGCCTTTTAAAATTGTACAATGTTACTCCTTTTCAGTATTTTCTCTTAAAAATGAGATGCAGTTTATATTTATAATTATCTAAAAGGAAAATTAAAAAGATGAAATTTTTGTTGCTTAAAATAAAAACTCAGTTTACTTTTCTTGTAAATAAAAGATCAAAACACTTTGTGATAAATTTTTAAACCTTAACTTAATTGGTTTATTAAAGCTGTTTAATTCATTTGTGATGTTATAATTGAAAATTATTTAAAATCAATTAATGTAGAATTTCTGAATTTGAGTCTGAAATTATTATGTGACAATGACACATGAGCAGTGACTTATCTTTACAAGTGGGTAGCTATTTTTACATTTACTAAAATTCATATAGCTCTTGAAATTTTTGCATTTTGTAATCAAACCTTTGAATGAGGTATAATTCTAACTTTTCAAAGCTTCTAAAATATTTTCCTTTAAGATTTCTTTAAAGTTGGATATTGTGAGAGTATACTGTCCGAGATTTTCGGTTTTTAAGCCTCATCTGTTGTGTTTCAGAAAAAGTGGCCTAGTAGCTAAGAAGACAAAAATTAATGTAGATATTTACACAAATATATTTTGATATAGAAATATTTAAACAAAGCATAAAATCGTTTTTGGAAGGAAATCAAGAATGCATTAGAATTTTATGACTAAACTTCTTTCTTCTTAAAGATATTTGTCGTATAAAAAAGTTTTTGAGAAGCAGTATAGATACTAGATCATAAAAGTGATTTAAAAAGTATGATTTTAAAAATCAAAATATTAAAATTAAGTAATTATTTTTCTAAAGCAATGCTATGCTTTTGTGTGTATTTGTTTGATATGTTATAGCTTAAGGCCTTTTAAAATGATAGAAGTGTAAATTTCATATAAGACCTTAATTACTAATTAATTTTGCAATTTCCATGGTTTTTTTTAATTATTATTTATTTATTTATTAGTTCTTCTCACTTAAAAGCAGAAAATTTTTTTTAATAAATAAGAAATGCACTTACATTTTTAAATTTTATATTGAATATATTGATTCTTTAAAATTCAGTTGGTTTTCATTTCATATTCTCAATGTAGATTTAAGAATCATTTATCATTTGTGTATTCAGTACTTTTGCTATAAAGTAGTACATAAGATATTTTGAAATTTTATTGGATTAAGCTTAGATTTTTTTTAATACATTTACAAAAGGCTGGAAACCTGTTATTGCTGTATGTATGCTATGCCCTTCAAATAGGTTGTGGCATATTGTTTGTAATTTAGATGATTTACATTGTTGATTGATACGTAAAGGATTTAATGAGTAGAATAGCATTCCATTTCCTATTGAAAGCAGAAAAGTAGTAGTGATGCTTGTTTTCTTTTTCTTTTTTTATAAATGCCAAAGTGAAACAAGTTTTTCTTGTAAATATGTTTTTAAGATATTCTAAAGTTGTAAAATTTTATGTAACAGTATTAAAATGCAGTTGTATGTTTTATAAGTTGGCTCAAAGATGTTCATTGTATCTAGAAACTGAATTTATATGTAAAAAACAGTCATCACTTTTTTATGCTTTTGGAATGTTATATGCAAAGTTTCATGTAATATTCTGAAATCGTGGCAATATTCATTTGTGCATATGTGCAGTTTATAAATAAACTTGAAAAACTTGTTTTTAGTAAAACTTTTAATGTTTAAAATATTGAAAATTACTCTAAAATATTTTGAAATAACAATGTACAGTAACAGCTCAATTATCTGGAAAGCATGGGAAATGCTAAATAGTGAGAATTTGTAAAAGTTAAGTTTATAAAAAAATATAATTCATGGTAGGAAAGCCAGATGGAGATCTAAAACTATAAACACAGTCATCTTATTTTGTTATCAACTTGGATATCAAAAGCCTACATTTACAGAGACTGGCATATTTTAAACTGCATTTAAGTATTAATAGAAAAATCATTGTTGATGACTTGAGTGTTTGGAGATACTTGGATCCACGCTTGAGTTGGGATGTAAACCACTTTCAAATAGGTTTGTGCTTTCAAGAAAAGCACTTGCCCAACATATTTTGCATTAAATTCTTTAAGAATTGCAATGATGAAAAGGTCAGAAGGGAAGTAACTTTTTTGTGACAGTTACTTGTAAATCATACTGGCAGTTAAATTAAATTCTATCCTGTTTTATCACAACACTCACTTAGACTGGAAAGTTTATATACAGCTGAGTCTTCCTATGTTCTACACTGCAGAGAGTTTCTGCTTATAATGGTTGAATGATGAAATTTCATATTTTATAAGTTTTTAGTTGATGTAATCAGATTATAATGTACTGGTTATATCAAACAATTTAGCTAATAAAATAAACCAGTAACATTCTCAGGTTAATTTTCTTCCAGATTAGGTTTAGGTGATGTACTGGTTTCTGAAAGTTAAGCAACGGTTTGAAAATCACTAAATGTAGTTAGGGATATGCTATGAATAAAAGCAAGCTGCATTGAGAACATTATGTAATAGAGTGGTGCTATCGTTACTTTATTTAAATACGTTGCAGCTTAAAACCAGCTGTTTAAGAGGGAATTGCTATTCAAGAATGGTGATATATTAAACAGTTTCGAGATAGCCGAAGTGTAAAAATGAGTTTGATGTGACATTTCCAGCAGAATTGCGTTATAGAGCCACAAGCATATTAGAAGCAGATAAGTGATAATCTGACTATGCAAAATGACTAAATGTTGACTTTATGTGGTAAGCCAGTTGTGGAACCAATTTCTAATTACTCGTTAAGCCTCTTGAAGACCTATCAAAGGTAGGCCGGAGTTATGACTTATGCAGATGACCATTTTTGCACCTACTGCACATTGAAACTCCATCTCAGCTTAGATTTGCACTTATTTCTGCTACAGGAAGGATAGTATAATGATAGTATGCAAAAGGCTGTATGAAAGAGGTTTTTGTATGCTAAGTGCCTGGCACTCTGCATCCCGCTTACTTCCCACCACTGGAGGGAGTATTTAGATTGAGCATGTAGTCAAGTAAACTGGACTGAAAATTTGTAGAGGTCTTCTGTTCACTGACGAGTCCCATTTTGCATTACAGAGTGATTTTTGATGTGTTTAAAAAGACTGCCACAGCGATTGTCGACAGAGGACCAGACAATATTGCTGCCACCTCTAGCGCTCGTGGAGTAGCTCAGAATATGGATATGCCTTACAGTATGGTATGGAAAATCTTACGAAAGATTATCAACTTCTATCCGTACAAGAGCAGCCGTGTACAGGAGTTACTGTACCCCGACCATGATAAGCGATTGACTTTTGCTCTCACCTTTCTTGCCAGAATGGAGGTGGATGCTGCTTGGCCGTGGAAAGTCTTATGGGGAGACGAGGCCCACTTTTACCTGAATGGAACTGTGAATACCCAGAACTGTCGAATTCGGGATGACAAATCACCATGTACAGTCACAGCAATTCCCTTACATTCACAAAAGGTAACTGTTTGGTGTGGGTTCACAGCGGAATTTATCGTAGGTCCATTCTTCTACGAGAACATTACCCCGACAGGAGCGGAAACCTGTTCTGTTACCGGAGAGAAATGTCGCCACATGTTGAACAGCTTTGTCATTCCGGCACTTCAGCAAAGACAATGCCTGGGAGAAATGAACTTTGTCATTCCGGCACTTCAGCAAAGACAATGCCTGGGAGAAATGATTTTCATACAAGATGGAGCCCCTCCACACGTTGCTGTACGGGTGCAACAGATGCTACGAGAGAAATTCACAACAGAAAGAGTCATTAGCCGCTACTTTCCAACTGAATGACCACCTCGGTTGCCTGATCTTACCCCATACGACTTCTGGCTATGGGGTTACCTTAAGTCCAAGGTCTATCAAGGAGTGGTCCAGGACATGGCTACATTGAAGGATAACATATCACGGACTGTACGGGAGATTCCTGCAGACATGTTACTTTCTACTGTTGTGCGTGCACAGAATGCAATATGTGGTCCACAACAACGGTAGCCACATTGAACCTCATTTGAATACAAAATAAAAGGTAATTTCCGTATTGACTTGCATTTGTTAACACTCTATTTTCTATTACACAGCTCCAAATATTCCCCTAGTGGTGACTTTTGGAACTAATTTGTTTTTTCGCTGAATCCTTCGTCCCCGTCTTGTTTAATCTTCCTACAAAATGTGTCGTCATTCTCGTAAATAGATCGCGCTACAGAACACTGTGAGCACTGCCAGTTTAATTAATGCCACCAGGTACTTTTGGTGCGTCTGATTGCGACCAAAATGTGAGGTGCACATCTACATTTTATAGCAGCCCTATATAAAAAAATTCAACGTTCTCAGGCTGCTCGTTTTTGAGTTATGCGAAATACATACATTCGTATGTGGGCATGTACGCACAGACGCCACGAAAAAAATCTCTTCAGAATCCATTTTAAATCAGTTTCATAATTATTTAGAGGGAAAAGAGTCCTTCATTCTGTCCTTACGTACGGATATCACTCAAAAACATCGTTAAATTGCATTCGATAGCGTTCAAAATAAATATTTTCGTTGAAATATGGTACCCGAAATTTTTGTGCGATTACAATACTTCCTTTCTACTTCGTACAAGGAAGTAAAAAACTAAGCTCACCGAACCGCGTAAGACAGTGGGTGTATATATAGCCTTACCGATCTCACCGAGCCGGGTAAGACAGTGGGTGTATATAGAGCCTTTTGAGCGATTACTTTCTCGCCAAGGTTTTTACTTCCTTGTACGAAGTAAAAAGTATTGTAACCGCGAAAACTTTCGAGTACAATATTTCAACGAAAATATCTATTTTGATAGCTATCGAATGCAATTTAACGATAAGTTTGAAGTTGTGTTGTTGTGTGATTCTGAAGAGTTTTTCGCGGCGTCTGTGGGTACGTACTTATGTATGTATGTATCTCGCATAACTCAAAAGCGAGTACTCAGAGCCTTGAAATTTTGTATGTAGGGCTGCTCTAAACATGTAGATGTGCACCTCGCATTTCGGTTGTAATCGGACGCAACAAATGTCTATAAACATATGTGTATATCCACTCTGTTACTCGGCTCAGTGAGCTCAGTTTCTTTTTACTTATATATTTGTAAATTGTGCCTTTTTTGCTTTAAAAATGATTGAATTTGTTGTTCTTATCTTTCAGTTAAGATTTTTATGCCTTTAATTAACTTTCATGCAATAATTGTGGAGTTAACTATTGAAAAGTTTTTTAAGTGCGGCTAAGACTAATTTTTGGTTATGATAGCGGCCATATTTGTTTACATTTGAAGCTTAGCAGAATAGTGGATTTGTTGCCAATCTAGAGAAACTAAGCTTCGCAACAACAACGTAACATCTTCTTTTATTATTGCAAATTAAATTATGCTTGATTCATTCTAGAATTATCATTTAAGTTATTAGCTGGTTTTTGCGTATAAATTATAATTTTAATTGTAAAAATCGTTTTTGTAATTGTTTTAACTACACTTGATGTTTTATGTTATTCTACATTTTTCAATTTTTAATGAAAATATTTTGAATTTTTATGTATTTTCGCCTTACCGCCAAGTGAGAACTGAATTAATTAGTAACGCATGAGCATTAGGTACGCGGTGCTGAATCGTCTGTGAAAAACTGTTTCTTTTTTATTTGTTTAATTTCTTTTATACATCGTTTTAGATTTATTATAGTATTTGAATAGAACTTGTGGTAATTCTTGAGATGATATAATTTTTGCTCAGTCTGATTTATAAAATGAATGAGATGTAACGCTGTTAAGTGAACCTAGCCCGGAAGTGTGACTGTGGTAAATAAATATAGTGAAGTTTAAACTATGCATTTATTCTCTTTTGGTTTATGTGCTATCGACGAAGTAGATTTAATTCAAAGTTCGTTAACTATTAATTTAATATGTTTAAATGAAAAGCAGGAAAATTGGGTATAATTTAATATTCCGTACAAGGAATTCATGTGGTGTACACATGAGATTTTTTGTTCTTAGATGTTGTAAATTTTGAATTTTTTTGCTTTAAAAAGGATTGTTATGTTGTTCTTATGTTCAGGTTAAGGTTTTTAGGCCTTTAGTTAATGTGCGTGCGATAGTTGTGGAATTATCAACAATTTAAAGGTTACTTATGTGTTACTAGGCCTAAGGAAACCGTTACTTATTTACATTTGAAACTCTTGGTAGAATAGTGAATTAAGTCAGTTTGGGCACCAGCTTCAGCGTCTTCTTGCCGAATGAGATCAAAGTAGACTTCTTATTTTGTACACCGAAAAATATGTCTTCCTTCTCGTTGGCCGAATTGCTTGCTTTTGCTTATAAATTCTAATTTTAATTGTAAAAATTATTTTTTTAACTGTATTTGGTGTTTCATGTTTTTCTGTATTTTGCAATTTTTAACGAAGATATTTGAGTTTTTATGTATTTTTGCCTTGTCGCAAAGTGAGAACTGAATTAATTGAATGAGAAATGTATGTATAATGAAATTCGAGGGAATAAGTTTAAACGAAATGCAATAACAAGTGTGTGTAATTTAATAGTCCGTACAAGGAAGTCATGTGGTGTCCACATCAGATTTTTCTGATTAAGAAACTTAGCATTTAAAAGCGATCTGTTGCCACTCAGAAAAACGTAAGGTATGTATGTTTCAAACAAGGAGGTTAGAATAAATGGAATAATCTGTATGCTCCGTGCAATGAAAATGAAGCCATGCTGCATCACGGCATGACCTCACGACCTATCTTACTTTTAATATTCAATATAATTGAATTTTTACTTAGCACATAGAGAAAAAAAAAAATTTAATAAAATGTAGGTGCATGAAAATGTATATCTAGAAAATCTATATCAAGAGTCAGCGTATATAGAAATGCATATCTAGAAATTTCGACCGATGGAGGAAAGCCCTTTCTTATATTAATGAGCGAGAGGTTATTTTTTTTGTACAATTAGGATAAAAGGTTCTTTTGACAGCTATTAAAAAAGAAGATGTAGCTATTACGTCCTTTGTTAAGTGTCTTCCTTTGTCCAGTGTTAGAAAAATACTATCCTCACATGTGAGAATTCTGAGAAAATTGCACACATAAGTGAACGCAAATAAGAAATTAACACGAAATTTTTATATGATTCTCTGAAAAAAAAGAAAGGAATAAAGAGAGAGAGAAAGAAAGAAAGAATTGCTCGAAAAAGAACTTAATGACCTAATTTCAGTAAGGCAGTCAATCATGTATTACTGAGTATTGAAATACGGTGAATTGTCGTTAGTTTGAATAAAAGCTGAAATCTCGGAAATCTTAATTAAGTAGAAACTTTGGATAATTCGAATGAAGCTTTTTTAGTGTCTGAAATTTGTTTAGTGAGAAATTCAATAACTGAGTTTTTCATATTCAGTAATTGTTGAACCGATAAAGAATTTGGATATTCATGCTTATTCTGCATTATTATTATGTAGGGAGACTACATAAAAAATACAATATCTGCTAAGGATTGAAAAACTGAAAAAATATTAAAATTAAATGGGGGGGAACAGGCGATTATTAAATCTTTTCTAAATGTAGCGATGTACGTTTTGATATTGGTATTTGAAAATGCGATGTACATAAAAACGAATGTAGTTTAACTTATTTTTAAAGTTGTTTTCCGATTTCTCAATTCTTTTTCAATTTTTATTTCTTCTGATTTCGCCCCCCCAACCGCATTCCCATTTTAATGTTGGCTCTATGCATACTTCCGATAATCTAAATTCCGGATAATTCAAACAATTCTGGTAGTCTCTATGATTTGAACAACGACAGACCATATAGGACTGTGATGTATTATTACTGCTATAATGTTATTACGGATTTTTTACATATGTAAATAACTTATGTATGTTAAATTAGATGTGCAATTATAGTATTTTTTTATATAATCTAAGATGAAATTCTTGAAAGAGACAATGCTTTGCCGGAAAAATTAGATTAAAAAGGCAAGTCTATATAACACTGAGAAAATTGCTATACCATTAAATTCGTAAGATATCGCCAAAGTTGCGAAGGTTTCGGGGACAAATTTTTATTGCCAAATTTAGTGAGAAATCACCAAAAGTCGCCAAAATTGGCGATTATTTGGAGACATGTTGGTCCAGTCCTTATGTAATTGTAACTAGTATTGTGATTGAATAAATGTAATTGATCCTTATATGTAACTGTAACCATACCCAGACCTCATATGCATGCTGGTAATTTCGAAAAGAGCTAGAGATTTTTCGGTGGCCGGGTTAAAATTGTATAGGATCGGAGAGAGCAGCGGGTCTCACTCAGTTCAGAATCGACAACGAAGTATTGAAATATCTCTGCGTGAACTTTGTTGTTTAGATGCGGTTTACTTTGCGCTGTGTTTAACTTTCTTCGTAGTTTGAAGTGTAACTATTGATTATGTTTTGTGATACTGAAAAGAGCTACACAGTATTCTTGTGGAAAGTTTATAAGGTATTTCTCCCGCCTTCTTACAATGATATCATGGTATAATGGTCCACACCCGTTGCGTATTCGAACTGTCCGAGGTTCGAGTCCTGATGAGGGCACTGCTAATTTTTCATGATCCTTGATTCAACAAAATCCTAATGACTCTACATTGGCGCCCGAACTAAAAAACGTGGTGGATGTTGATTCTTCACCACCAGGATTTGGCCATTTGGTCCTCTCATACCCCTGTCACCCTTTAAAAAGGAAAGTATATAAGGTATTTTCCCCACCTTCTTAGCATGTCTTCGGAATGTAATGGTCAGCACACTCGGCGCATATTCGAAAGGTCCGAATGCCGGTGACAAGAGCAATGGAGGAGCAACTAAGAAAGCTCGTGGCAGCCTTTGCTGCTTTCCGGCCAAGAATCCGTAAGAAAGAGATGAAAGCTATTAAAGGAGAAATGAAAGCAGGATGGAAGGAGCTGTAAAATTAGTTCAAGAAATATGGAGGCGGGCCAAGAACAGATGGAAGGGGCCGGCAAAACAGTTCAAGAGAGATTGAAGCAGGCCAGGAGGAAATGAAAAGAGAAATTACTTCCGTATGAGAAAATAAATTTGAAGGGAGTAATGTCAGAATAGAGACGATTGAATACAAAGTTGGAGAAGCTGAAGAGAGGGTTTCTGCTGTCGAGCAACAAATCGGAGAAAGACTTTCTGCTATCAAACAGCAAATCGAAGAAAGCGTTCCTGCTGTCCAAAGCCAAATAAATCGAACAGTTTCGGCTGCAGTCGCCAAGGAAGTTGACAGCTTAAAGAAATCCATAACTACAGCAGGAAACAATTCTGATGCTTTTAGATTTCTAGTCATGTCTTCTCGTCCCTTTCTAAAGCTATCCACATATGATGGTGAGACGTTTTGACAAATGTACAGGGCTCAGTTTTCTATAGTGGCAAACGGAAGTGGATGGGATTCCGAAGCTAGGGCCTGTCACTCGCATCCTCTCTAAGAATGGTGTAGCGAATATCTTCTAAACTGCTCGAAAGTTACAGGCTAGACTGCGAAGTTTCGGCACGTTAGAGCTGCGCTTTGGCAAGAAGTTTTTAAAAGGTTATCTCAGGCTTTAATTAAAATCTCGCCCACAGAGCCCATGGAAACACTCCGTGCAGTATTTCATCGTTGACATCCGAGATCCTGAGAAACAAAAAAACCCTGAGAATGGCGGATGTCAAGGATTTAGAAAGCGCTTTAGTGGACGCCATGAAATTTCAGGCAGCCCAGCAAGCAACTCGTAGAGACCGTTGCCCAGTCAGAGTTGCTGAAGTCTAAGAGACAGTGGATCCAGTGACTGCTCGTCTAGATAATTTAATCCAGCAAGTCAATGCCTTGAGACGGAATAGGAGTGACGAGAAACCGACAGTAAGCATCAAGTGCTGGAACTGCGTTGTTGAAGGGCACGTACGAAGGAACTCTGGAACATCCCAACGCACGGAATCTAAAACTGCTCCCCATCAAGCAGGAAGAATACAAATTAGTGGCCATCTCGCGGAACGGAGGTTGCCAGGTATTAAGAAGCCCCAATTCAAAACGCTTCAGATATCTACAAAGAATGTGGGAAATGTGAACTGTTCATCATAAATCATACAAATGGAGTTCCTTACAATAAGACTATTGATACAGGAGCCAATGTACTGTCATCCGAAAAGATTTAGCTCTGCAACTGGAAGGCAAACTCATCTGGACGTCACCCTGCGTTTTTCTCCAAACTGTGTCCAATGATAGAATTGACATCAATGGAAAATTAAACGTAAGCATCAAGTTTGGAAGTGCCGTCTACCAACACACGGCATGTGCAGCAAGTATTATCGACCCTTGCATACTCGGATTAGACTTTCTAAGAAAATACAATTTTTTCTTAGATATTAAAAATAACGAACTACATTCTCCTTTTTAGGACATAACTCTGTTTGGAATAAAAGGTGAAAGAGTTAAATTCGTCCACCAAATAATAGCTCAAGACAGTATCACAGTACCATCAAGAACAGAATTTTTACTTCCTGGATCCAAAGCTGAAAAAAGAAATCTCCAATACGGCATAATGGAATATCCTAAGAAATGTAGAAGCACGAAAGGAGTACTAGTAGTTTTAGCATTTGTCCGCCTATTCAGGACCGACATCCCCGTAACAATTGCCAATGTAAGACGAGTTTTATAATCAGTGAAATATTTTAATATTTTCACTTGTTATAAAACTGATATCCTTCAAGAATTTTAAGTTTTCTCCCTCTCGTTTTCTGATTTAGGTCGAACGAGTTTGGCACAGCATAGAATTGATAAGGGAGATCATCGACCAATTAAGTGGCATCCAAGCCGTCTACCTTTTGCTAAACAGAAAGAGGCGGGAAAACTTCTAAAGGACATGAAAGAAAGCGAAATTATAGAGCCTTCAGCAAGTCCTTGGAATTCTCTCATCGTCCTGGTCAGAAAGAAAACAACTAGATTTTGTTTTGACTATCGCCTGTTGAACGAGGTTACGAAGAAAGACAGCTACCCTCTTCATAGAATTGACGGCATTCTGGAGACTCTTTCTGGAAGCAAGTGGTTTTCGATGCTTCATTTAAAGAGTGGATATTGGCAGGTAGAGATACACACTGATCACCCAGAAAAGACAGCGTTTACTACCGGACAAATACTTTGGCATTTCAAGGCGATGCCGTTTGAATTAAGTAATGCTCCAGCAACATTCGAACGCCTAATGGAGACCGTGCTGAGTTGCCTTCCTATTAAGCCTGTCTGAGGTATCTGGATGACATCATCATCGTCGGAAACAGTTTTGAACATTCAAAATCTCTTAGAAAGGTGCTTCAGAAATTGAAGGAAGCCAATCTAAAATCAAGTCTCACAAAATATAAATTTTTCAGGCTGGAAGTGACTTACCTTTAACATGTTATCTCTGCCCAAGATGTACTGCAGATCCAGAAGGTGCGTCGACTGTTAAAAATTGCAAAAGCCCTGAAAATGTGCATCAGCTAATAAGTTTCCTTGGGTTTGCCCTTGCTATAGAAGTTTTTGACGGACTTTTCTTCCATCGCAAGACCCCTTCATAAGGCGATAGAGAGCAAGCAAACATTCTTGTGGACAAAAGAATATGATGATGCGTTTAACAAACTGAAGAAGCCTTTAACATCTACAATCCTAACTTATCCTGAGGCTCGACAAACCATTAATTTTTGACACGGATGCGAGCAATGAGAGTGTGGGTGCTGGAACAAGTGTCTATGTAAATCGGAGAAGAATTACTGTGTCACCAGAAAAGAGTTGCTCGCCATAGTTAAAGCCGTAGAACATTTTAACTATTACCTCTATCGTAGAAAATTCCTGCTCCGCACAAGTGCTCCATCGTTGACCTGACTATTAAATTTCAAGAATCCGAAGACCAAATAACCAGATTAATACAGAGACTCCAGCAATATGAAATAACTGTCTGTAGTCATAGGAAAGGACCGTCACACAGAAATCCCAACTCCCTATCCAGAGGACACTACCCAGGAAGCCGCTGACATTGTTTCAGGGTCGAAGCGAAATACAAGCTCCTTATTCCGGTCGTACATCAAATTGAGAATTCAAGACCTAGACCCATGGAGTGAAGAAGTTATGAAAGACAGATGGAAGATGGTGACATTTTTTTAATGGTCGAGTGCTTTATTTAATAGAAATTAGCCTTTCGTCATCACAAATGCCGGAGTGGTGACCATTTCATTATGGAGCACCTAATAGGCGGCAGCCGTTGTCTCCTATAAAGGGAAGTATCTTTTCTGGGATTCGAACTCGGGCCTATCGCTACGGCAGTCAGTGTCGCTAACTACGATACCGGCTGGGCGGCAAGATGTGACATTGGGTGATGAACAGGCAATCTAATCGCAGATTTTCATAGATCCTGGACATCCTTAAAGATTATGCAGCACTCCAGCAGGAGGCAACTTCGGAATAATGAAGACTTTGCATGAACTTCGAGAGCGCTTCTACTGGAGTAATGCAAGGACTAACGTGCAAAATTCGTGCCAATATTGCGAAGCTTATGCGCGTCGGAAAGGAGCGAACAAACACATCTGAGGAAAGCTGCAACATTATAATGCAGGACCGCCTTTCGAAAGCATCGCATTTGACATCCTAGGCCTCTGCCACCAACTGCTGATGGCCACAAATACATCCTCGTTGTCATTGATTACTTAGTGACTTACGTTGTTATTATTGAAATGGCCTTAAGCGTATCCTATCCCTGATCAAGAGACTGGTTACCGTAGCAGGGGTGATGATATAGAATTGGATTTCCAGGTCTGAAGTGCCTCTTAATCTACATTCCGATAAAGTAAGGAATTTATCTCAACTGTAATTAAAGGACTCTCAAAAGTACTCGACATAGAGAAAACCCAAATGAGGCCTTTACATTCGCAGTCAGATGGCATGGCAGAGAAGTTTAATCGAACTATCATCTACAACCTCTCATTGATGGTTTCCAGAAATCAATTGGACTGGGACGAGAAGTCACCTTAGGTTTTACTGGCCTATGACAGTGTTGTCTACGGGATACCGGCTATTCACCGTCCCAGACGTTCTGTGGTCGTGACCTTCGTCTGCCTTGTGATATGCTATTTGGTCGCCCTCCGGACACGCATTCGTCGCCTAAGGAGTACATTCAAGATCTCCAAGCACGGTTTGAACTGATGCACAGGTTTGCTCGACAGCGAGTTAACGTGGCGATGGAGAAGATGAAGACACGATACGACACGAGAGCTGCAGGACAAAGTGATTAGTAACAAAGTGAAATTAAGTGTTAAGTTAAGAATCAGTGAAAGTAACAAAGTGTGATTATGGGATCCGATTCGACGGAAAGGACTTTCTGCCAAAATACAGTCACCCTGGGACGGTCCTTACACAGTCCTAAACAGGCCGAACGATGTAGTAGCTTGGATCTGTGAGTCTTCATATTCTAAGCCTAAAGTCACCCATTGCGACAGACTAGCTCTTTACTATGGCCGTAGTACGTAGTCCCCTTAGTATATTTAATGCAAATAATAAACTAAGGAAATTGTCCTATTTGTTTATAAATGTGTAAATTAATGCTTTTAATTATTGATTTAGTATTTGATATGCTTTATGTATTTATTATTGTTTTAATATTGCTTTGATTTGACCTTAGTTGTAAATATGGCTTCTTTTCTAAGGATTGTACCGCATGGATTCCTTGGGAAGAGGGCAATGCTGCAGATTTTGTATATATGTAAATAATCTTAGTGAAATTATATGTGATATTGTAGTATCTTTTTTGTACAATGTAACAGCAAATACTTGAAAGAGACCAAGCTCTGCCGGAAAAATAAGATTAAAGGGGCAAGTCTATTTAACATTGAGGTCAATGGCTATCTGGCTAAATTGACGGGATATCGCCAAGCCTGCAATGGCTTTGGTCGCCAGACTTAGAAATCGCCAAAAGACCCCAAACTTGGCGAGCATTTGGTGATATTTTGGAGCGGTCCTTGTATAATTGTAATTTGTATTGTTGATTGAATAAATGTAATTGTTCTCTATATGTAACTGCACCCGTATCCGACCCTCATATGCCTTCTAGTAATTTAGAGAAGTGGAGGGCACTAGAGATTTCTCGGCATTTATTTTCGCAGCCATTGGCCTTATATATTTCCAGTTGCAAAAGCATTTTAAATGACGCAAAGATTCATATATTAGTATTTTTAATTTAAAAAAATAATTTTGTATAAAATACGAAATCTAACTTTTTATAAGTTACTTACTAAATTTTATTTTTAAGGAAACTTTTGTTCTCATTATCTCATATTAGAAGAGGCGAACGTATGTGCCGTGGACGCAGTCAACTGTTTACCCTTACAAAGTGTTGCCACATTTAAGTTTACGTTGCTGAGTATAAGTTACGTTTACAGCGTGTTAGTTGTTGCCATATTTTTTTAATATATTCGCTCTGCTTCTTATATTTGAGATGTAAATTGACGAAAGTATCCAAATGATTTGCTCTGGACATCTTCACTTGTAAAAATTGTTACTGCTTGGAGTGATAAAAAGATTTTGTTTTTATAACTTACTGTTTTTCACGAAATTTGGCTAACATTATTATTATTATTGCTCTTATGGAATGTTTATTCACAAAGGTTATGCAAACTGTTAACACACAAAAATACTAATTCAGCATCTGCAAACTTTGTAAAATATCAAAATGTTCAATTTAATTATTCCTGGTTTTGAAGCTGTGGATGGCAAGAATTTGTAAATCAATTTAAAATGGATTCCTAAGTTTTAAAACTTTTATTTTTAAAAACAAATATGAAGTTATTTTTATATATTTAAAACTGTAAATTTTAAGATTTCAATAATCCAATTAATAAGATGTTATATGCCTTATTATTATGACCTAATTTTACGATCTGCATTCTGTGAATTGTTTTGATGTTAGTCGTAAGCTATTGAATGAGTTTGACGATGTGAATGCAGATGAATAAGGCATAAGTTGCCTACTTCAGCTATTCTTTAGTTACTATTTATTGTTACTTTAGTTATTATTCCTAGCATTAGTGACATCAGCATCTTGGTTAATGTGATTCGGAAAGGGGAAGAGGAAAAAATGGCGAATAATAAAGAAGGGCTAAAAGGAAAAATAATATCTGTGGCATGGACGTGTAAGTGCAGTTGGCGGTATTTCAAAAGTAATAGTTACATACTTTCTTATTCAGTAAAAAGGAACTTTAATAATGCATTTTACTTGAAATGTTTTGCCTCTTCTTCTGAAGGTTCTTCTCTTCTTCTTATAACTGGAAATTTGAAATTGTTTTACAAATTTTAAAAATGCAGTGAAAATCAGTAATCGATATAGAAATCGATGATGACGGTGACAAATGATATAAACTATGGTACTCATGGAAAAAACAACAGCGCTAATTCCTTTATCTTAGCATATTAGTGTCACATAAAAAGATAACTCAGAAAATAATTTCAGCCTCTTGTAGGTTTAGTTAATAAGTTAATTTAATTCAGTTATTTTGTTCAAAAGATTAATTCCTTTAATTTGGTCTCAAACGTAATAGTTGCATACGTACTTCCGGTTCCATAATTTATTTCGTTAAAAAAAAGTGGGGAGGAAGAAAGAAGACAATATCTTCCTCCTTTTTGTATTTAGTATCTTTTACGCTCCTGCTTCGTAAGCTGATTATACAGTAGCGGTTCTTATTTGGTTATTTTTCCAATAATCTGCCAAAAACCATTCGAAAAGAAATTTTTTTATCAAGTCACATCAAAGCAAAGATAAGAATCACGAATAGATAGTAATTTAAATTATAATTAGATTATTGTCGAAGATATTGTAAACAGTTACAAAAACTGTAACAACAGCAAACAAATTCATCAATAATTTCAGAGTAATATAATATCTTCAACGACATTATGACTTGAAAATAGTAGTTATGTTAAACATTATTTAACACTCTGTAATGATTCAATGTAAAACACTTGTTTCACATTTAACATACGGTTTTTTAAATTGAGTTCAGATAAAATCCGTGAGTTTCATAGTGGTTAAAAGATTACGCTATCGCTGGCTTAAGCCTCGGGCATCTTTTTTTTTTTTTAATTAACGATTCTCCGGGGAAGGGATTGAAGGGTCTCTTACCCATCTACATGTCATTAGTGGCCGAGTGTTCAAGAGCACTGGATACTGGGAATTTGGCCCGAGTTCGATGTTAGACTAATGGGCTAGCTGTATGTTTGGTTTCCGTGGTTTTCCCCAAGCTTAACGTAAATACGAGCCAGTTTCTCATACCATCAATCTCTCGAGAGAAATTTTGACTCGTATTTTAGGCGACACAAATTTGACAGTATTTTAGGCGTTCCCATGTCGCAAAGATGTTTTATAGTTACAAACATCCATTCCTTCTCCGGGATTCGAAGGCTAGAGTATTTCGCTTCTTCCACTATACCGAGAAGGAGCGAGGTCATGTCTAGAGATCTAGGAAAATGCAATATTTTACTTTGAGTTAAATTGTAATAAATTCAGGGATGCTCAAAAACTTTTGCTCTTATAATATTATCTATGTAACTTAAGTCAACGCTCTCTATAAGCATGGAATTTTAGTGATACATCTGCACAGAAACTTTACATTATAATAAAACTCTTATTCAGGAAATTTACGTAAATTCTTTACTAATATAAGTTTAAATCTAATTCACTCTATTTGAACTTTGAATCTAAACATGTGTTTACCCTACCTATCTACACACTACTTCACGTTTTAATATCGCTAAGAGATATAGATGAAAATAGATAAAATCTAATTAAAAGTTTAATTTTACTACGACTAGTAGTTACAACTATAAATATAACAAACTTATTCACTACTTCTTAACAGATCTTGAAATATAAAAATTTAAATAGTTGAGACACAAGTAGCAGATTTAGTACCTTTCTACCCAGCTCCAAATAATGCACCACCTCTAAACTCTAAAAATAAACATTAGCAAAAGCCAGAAAGCATCTCCACCAAAAACAGCTTTGAGTACAAATCGGTGATTTCTGAGTGAATGGTATACACCGGTGTGCAAAAATTAAGGACGAAGTCGAAAAATTAGCATATCAGCTGAACGAAGAGGCAGAGCGGACAGAAAGACCAATCAGGAGATTAAGTAAGGTGATGTACGGTAACACATGCGCAGATATGCAGGTAGACGTAATGGGGGAGTGTCTGAGTAGTATAAAGCATGTTGTCGGTGTAAGATCAGTATTTCTGGCAAAGAGATTGCAGGCCGTATAGCAGTTAAAATCACACCGAGTTGCTGCCTCAGCGAGAAATGGCGAATAATCAATCTGTTAGACGACATCTGGATGCTTTTACCCGAGGTCGAATCATTGGGAAGTTGGAGGAAGGCCGCAGTGTGACAAGTGTGGCTGCAGAGTTCGGAATTGCTCACAGCATCGTTTCACGACTTTGGAGACAATTTCAAACTACAGGAACAGCTATCCGGGGGTTTAGTAGTGGTCGTCCACGAGGAACCACACCCGCAGATGACCGGTATATTGCCTTACAGGCCAGAAGAAACAGGCGGCAGACAGCGGGAGAAATCGCTAGACACACGACACAGGCGACTGGAAGACCGATATCGCGTTTTACCGTGGCCAGAAGACTGCACGGTGGTGGTCTGTTTGTACGACGCCCTGTACGGTGTGTACCTCTAACGCCTGTCCATCGGAGAAGGCGTTCTCTGTGGTGTCGGGAACACCGGAATTGGAGAGACAATGAATGAGGACGAGTACTCTTTACAGATTAGCAGATTCAGTCTGAGTAGCGATTCTCATCGCATACTCATCTGGAGAGAGCGGGGAAGCTGCAATCATCCCTCGAACATCATTGAAAGGGACAGGTATGGAGGTGGCGGTGTTCTCATTTGGGGAGGCATCATGCTTGGTAGTCGTACAGACCTTCACATCTTCGACGTAGGTTCAGTCAACGGGACCCGTTATTGTAACGAGATTCTTCCATATGTGCGTCTTTATAGAGGCGCTATGGGTCCGTAGCTGCTTTTCATGGACGACAATGCACCATGTCATCGCACAATAGCTGCCGAACAGCTCTTAGAGAGTGAGGATATTGAACGTATGGATTGGCCGGCACGATCTCCGGATCTCAATCCCATCGAGCATGTATGGGATTTTCTAGGCAGACGCTTGGCAACTTCTACCTTACCACCAGTAACGATTCCGAAGCTTCGATTGGCGCTTCAAGACTAATGGGCAGCAGTGCCTCAACAGCTCATTGACACCCTCATTCTCAGCATGGGCAGACGCTGTGAAACCTGTCTAGCAGTCAGGGGAGATCATATCCCCTATTAAAGACCGGATGTTTCTTGCTGGACACCCATCACAGGGATGTTTCGGCCTTCAGTCGCATTGCGCTCCATGCTACTTTTTCAATAAAGCTTCTTTTTATCCCTCTGATTTCTCTTTCAGTAAGTGTTGCTTACATTACTCATGTCCTTACGTATTGGGGATCTTACGGTATTAAATGTGTTCATTTGGAAAGCTTTTGTACAAAGTTATATTGAAAAAACCGTCTCGTCCTTAATTTTTGCACACCAGTGTAGTTGATCTATTGCCAAATTTTCTTCCTTAATGTGCCCTTCGTTTACTATTTAAATCCCACCTACTTTAAATTCTGGAAAAGGTGATGGGAGAAAAAGACATAGTAGGACAGAATTAACATAGACATGACATATTTGTCAAAGTTAACTTTATCTAGTTAGTTACATAATTTATTTCGTGATAGTACACTTTCGACTCGGGATTTTGAAATGAAAATGGAATTGATAATCAATATCTAGCTAAATATAGCGCAGAAAAATATTTTGTTAACAAATTATAAGAAGTAATGACGTGTAAAAAATGTACTTGCGCATGTAAGGATTTTCTCTGTACGGATGAGACTGCAAGCGTGAGTGAGTGACCATTTATTAAGAAGTTCGACAAAAATTCACCGTAGTTACTGGGAATGGGGTTAATGACTTATAATTGTTGTTTTTAGCGAACTGGAATCAATTCTTAAAAGCATAGTGCAAAAATTTGCTGTTGAAAGGTAAAAATTTCATCCTTAAAGAAAATCCTTATAAATATCATCCTTAAAGAAAATCCTTATAAAATCCTTATATTTCATCCTTAAAGAAATCCTTATAAAAATTCCATCCTTAAAGAAGTTGGACGGAAAAGAATCTGGATCTTACCACAGTTTATCACAGCTTGGTTAATAAGGCTAAATTGGTTAATAAGGCTAAAATATTATAAATTTCCTTTTATTCACTTAATTTAAGAGAATTCTAAGTGGATATAATAGAGTTAAGTACAAACAAAATTTTATAGCTAATTTTTAAATACGTCAACATTTGCATCTGTTTTAATGAATGACTCAATCGTACTTGAATTTTTTTAAAAAAAATTGTTGGTTTATTTGCAGAAGGGTAAAACCTTTCTTTTTTCATTTTTTTTCCACAGCAGAAAATTTCCAAATAAAATTATTTGTCTAAATGCATTTTGCGAACTTATAATAAATATTTTATTTTACCAAAAAAATAACCATTACTTAAGTATAGAGGAAAACGAATAGAACGATTTTGAAAGCTCTACATCATTTTTATCTTCGTTTCTGCAATGAAAGATTTGTCTTCCAAGTTTGATCACAGAAAATTGCGTGTAAGCCTGAAATGATTCCTGAATATCCTGAATGGGTTCTCAAGCTTGGTTTATTCTGTTTCTTTAGAAGCTGAAAATTAACATCCCAAAGAAATAGTTTATGAAAACGGATGAATCATTCTTTCAAAGAGGCCATTCACCTTTAAATATTATAAATTATGCATTTCCGTTTTCGAGGTGAAAAGGAATCTTCCTGAAAATATCAATTTTTAGAAAATTAAAACCGTCTTTCATTGATCCAGGAAGTCTCAAATAAATGTAGAAACCGAAAACGTTCCATTTTCAGACCCAAGGAAACTAACAGCTAAGAAGTTTCTTTTTTGTTTTTGTTTTATGTAGTCTATTGAATGCCTTAAAATTTTAAAATCTCTTTTCATATTTTATTTCGTACAATACATATAAGCAGCAAGTTTCAAGAAGATTCGTTTTCTCATTAGAAGGGCACTTTTAAGAACGTTGGATTTTACTACTTATTGTGGGAATTCAAAGCAGTGCTCTGGCAACAAACAAAAGTAACTGGTCAAATCTGCCTGACTTAGGAAAATTCGATCAGAATTTTTTTCCCCTCCTTTATCGTATTTTGATATGAGTTCTGAAGATTTTAAAAATAGTTTTCAAGGGGGGGGGAAGAAAAGAAAAAAAGAAGGAAAAAAAGGGAAGAAAATCTGAAAGCTTTCAGATTTTATATTACCCCCAAAAGGACATTTTTTTCTTTACACATACATACACGCTTCGAGAGCATTTGGGCTAAAACTATTTAAAAACAGCCTATCTTTAGAATTTCAGATAGACAGTCTCCCGCGCTGGAGATAAAAATATTTCATTCCGCACAGTGTGCTGCCACTGCTCGCTTTGAAATCGTTGAGTTTCTTAATTAAAAATTTGTTAAAGTTTAAAAAATAGGAAATAAATAATAAAACAAATTCGAAATTCAAGATTTGGACTTCCAGGTTCCCATATTCGGGTGGAGGACTACTAGCAATCGTTGTTTTTTTACAATGTGAGAACCTTACGTACATTCATGCAGATTCTTCATTATTTAATTTCTTTAAATATAATGCAGGGCAATAATATTTGGTAGCAACTATCTGAAAAGTGATACAGCATTTTATAGTGATTTGATGCAAAATATCGTTTTCAGACGGTAGGCTAACCCTACTTTGGGCTGAAAACCACAAGGGAGAGTAGTCGACATTCGTGATTTGCAACTTACAAGGCTTTATTTTCAGCTGATTATTAAATTATTTTATTTTTTTATTATTCTTATTTTCTCGTTTCTTATGCATTGCGCATTCTCGAGATAAGCATTTAAAGCCATCAAGCAAAAGTAGAAGGGCGAGTTTATTCTTATCTGTGAACACAGAAGTTGCTGTAAGGCAGTTCGATGTCCGTCGTATGAATAGAGTGCCTCTCGTACAGCAGTCTAGTACAAAAAGAAATTCGTAAGTAATAAGTGCAGTCTTAATCAGAATAAGTCAGTAAAGCAGTTTAGCAAGTTTCAGAATCTCGTCCACTGACTTAAATAGTTTCTTTGAGCTGAAGATGCAATTAAATATTATTCTATCAACTCTAAGGAGAAGCGTTTCATTGTAAATGGATTTCATTATCATCAATGCAGATGCAGTTCTGCGTACTTACGTGGAACTGGAACCTATGAGCACTGGAATTTTATAAATCTTGAAAATAGAACTTTACAGATATTGCAACCATGTTTTAACAGTTGTAGTACAGGAAGACAAAATTTGAAGCTGTGTCTTTACATATGAATTTTGATACTAGATGTTACAGTTATTAAAATGTAGTATTACAGTTATTACGTATTATAGTTAACTGGTACTTATAGTCATATTTACTGTCTTTTCATTCTTGAAAGGTGTTACAACTCATCAGAGTTATCATTTACGCATTTAATTATCTGCATCGCTCTATTTAGAGCTCCATGATTGCCTAGGAGCCACTAGCACCATTTTCGTTCATTAGGTGTCGATGGTTTTGACAGATGTAGTCTTGTCGTTATCTAAACTTTCTGACTTTTCTTATACAAAAGGATTTCCATGAGTTTTTTTTTAATCTAAAACGGCTCTTTTGTTAAAATGTTTAAGTTATTAAATAAGAATATTTGTCACCTTGCCAATTTGACACAGTACTGGTTGAAAATTACCTGGGTTGCGATAATTTGGAATACCCAGATGATAGATTAGGCCCCTTTAAGATTTGAACTACAGCTCAACATGTTTCTGATTTAATAATAACACGAGCTTTTTACGAATGCTTTTAAACTGTATTATCAACTAATTTCAACTACATAATCCATAACTTAATAATTATTATTTATTTTTCAAATAAAATATCGTCAGTTTTTTTAACAGAAACAATAAAGATAGAAAAATATACATTACATTCCTACCAATTAAAAAAAGTCATTATTATTAAATACAGAAGAATTTGCATGTATGTTTCTCGCACTGTGGAAAAATGGCGGCACCACCAGATTTTGAACATACGTTGTCTTCCACCCAAACGTTTGCTCCTCGAAGCCTGAATTTTGAATTTCGAATTTGTTTTTGATTTAGTTCATGTTTTGTGCGAATTTAATGAATTCGTGATTAACAAAATCATTAAAATGCAGTGAAAAGCGTCAGATATTCATGTTTCATATTTAATCAGGAAACCCAGCGATTTAAAAAAACTATGTTACCACACGATAAAGCATAAAATATTTGCCTTTCAAATTTAATAAAAGGACTCAGCGATTTCAAAGAAATGTGTTATCACTGGCAAATATGAACTAGTTTTATCTTCCTCGCTCCAATTTCTTACCAATTGGCGAAATATAATGTAGTTGATTTTTCGTTCGAATTTAGGCGTGCCTGTGGTCGAGCGGTAAAGTCGTGAACAGTTCAGTCTGAGGCTCGAATCCTGCGAAAGAGCTGGCTGCATGGGGTTTTTTGTGGTTTTCCCCATGTGTAACGTGCATACGAGCCAGATTCTGTTACAAAGTCCTCCATGAAGGCATCCCTTCCCTTAGGCAGATGCCCTCAAGGCTTTGCCGTAATCACATAAACCAAAACAAACCTTTCGAACTTAATCTGTCTGTTACTGATTAACAAATTAAATATTAGTTTAAAAGTAATGAACATAGTTTTTTTTATCCATGTTACAATTTATTACTAGATAAACCCGTGAAATTACATTAGCTAGGCTCACTGAAAATCTTACTTAGTTTTTCTTTTTATAGTAACTACGAGTATTTCAGGCGACTTGCCGCATCAGCGTCTTGTTTAGGAAAAAACGATGTTCGAATCATTTTTCACAATTTCTCTTTTCAGTATGGTTTCATGATTTTCGAAGAGCTTTTCATGATTCGCTTTCATCAATATATGCCATATCATTTAAATATTAAATATTGCAATGTTTGCAGAAAAAAATGGATATAAAACGAGACTTCGCATGGTTTGTACGAAATAGTTATCCATGGCCTACATAATGCTTAGCTGTAACTGAGAAATAAAATGCTAATAAATAATATATCGCTTTGTTATACATCAGTACAGATGCCTCTCCAACAAAGATTTAATGCTGTAATGTTGCATCATTAAATTGCATCATTGATAGTAACATTCAGCACAAATGCATCATTCAATGTTCATAGCAGCCATTATTACCTGAATCTTCAGGTATTAATTATGATGAAGCTGGCTTAAACTATTAAAGATTAAGTTTACAGCAATACCCTGAAAATGTCATTTGATATCTGGACTGAATAAAATTACTAGCGATTATCTTCATCTTCTTGTCTACACCTTGCTCCCCACCTCGAAAATCTTTATCTTTTCCATTATTGATTATAAGAATCCGTGATCGATTGGTATTGAATTCTTTTGCACGAATCTAGGCCATAGTAATTTTATTTCCTTGTTTTGTGTTCTTCTTTCCGCCAAGTCACAAGCAAAAGAGATGCTTCGAAATGATGGCAGATTAGGTTTGGCGTAGACATTTGGCGACGGATCCCCATGCATCTCAAGCATGGCAACCCCCCTCGTTTGAGGAGCTGAGCGCGAGCGCCGGTTCAGTGACTCCGCAGACTATGACCCCATCCTTGCTCGGCGGAGATCCGCGGTTATTCCCTTCAGTATGGCCGAGGAAATCTGCTCTGAGAGACGTCTGCCGCATCTGCCCCGGGATAGCCTCTTGCAGGTAAGATTTCCTCCCTCACCCACGCATGAAATTTGAGCAGAATCTTTCCGACTGGTTGTCCGTTAAAGGGAAACGGAAAGCATTATTGCATTAAGATGGACTGAATGACAGATATTGAAACCTCGTGGCATCTCACAATAATCAGCCGGGAGGATGCTTATCCTGAAAGACGATGCTTGATGGAGGTTGACCTTTTTTTTCCTTTTAGCGGTTGCTTAATGTTTGTTTGCACCAGAGGTCAACAAATACGACTGGCAGTGAAATTGTTTTGGAACACGATTTTAATTTCTAGCACCGAATGCATGCATGTAGGACACAACTCAGTATGTCAAGAAATCATGCAAAGTAAAGTTATTTGTCTGAGAATCTTGTTTCAAATTATTTTTCAGCACCAGAGTGAAAACATGCTAAAATTCTATTTTCTGGCCTTCTAAAAGAACAAACAAAGAAACTCTTGTAATGCAAAATATTTCTCTATAAGTGAAATATTAATCCGAAGGGTGGGTTTATTGTACAAATGGTTAAACAAGACATCGGAAGTCAAGGAAATTTATGAAGCGTACCAAAGTTTTGTTTAGTAGACTTTCGTGTATACAAGGCTTCCTTTTCCGGTTCAAGCATGTTGGTAATTATTGCACCATAATAACCGTTTCGGTTTATGTGAAGTAGCCTAATATAAGACAATCTGATATATAATTCTGGAGCATTTTCTAAAGTGTTCGTGAAGCATGTAAGACATAAGTTTAAAACTGCCTCACATAGATATATGTTGAATATGGTTTGCAATAACGATAATTATATGGTTTAAATATTACGCTTTGAAGTTAAATTAAGTAAATATGATTTTTAATCAAATAAAGGATATAAAGGTTAAAGAAAAAAGGTAAATTATTTTAATATTCAAAATATTAGGCTATATATATGTGACACAGGAGTTACTTGTTAAGGCAAGGAGATAAGAAGAATATTTCAAGGGGAGAAAGTCATTTTATATTTAGGACAGTGAAATGCTGTTTTAAATTTCACTTTTAATATTTCCTAAACTAACTGACAATAACTTGTATTATTCGTTACTGATCAGCTGTATATCCTACATAAATTATTTCAAAATCGCAAAAAATAATTTGCGATTGCAAATTTTGCAGAAGGTGGGAAAATAGTTAAGCAGTTTCATTAGGAAACATTTTAAGGGGGCTAGGGTTACTTTAGCGAGAGAATATTTCTTATAGAACGCAATTATGTGTCACGCAAAACTATGCTGAAACAGAAAATAATTAAAACAAAATTGTCATTTGAAATCTATATATGTTAGATGATAACACCTCGAAAAGTTTATCATCAAAGTTTGAAACAATTTTGAAAAAATGAAAAAAATATAAGAATGTTAAAATTCAAAAGAAGTTGCAGTTTCAGCTTGGTACACAGATTTCAGCTTAACACCTGAAACACTTTTAAGCAGTTCTGATGAGTTGCGAATGTGTTAAAAATTAATCCTGTAGAAATTAAAATTGTAGAACATGGAATATTATATATAAAAACGAGCTGTGCAAAATTACGAAGCCAAGTGTTTGACAATTGCTATCATATTATTTCATTGTTAACTAAGCATACTTGGAGACTTGTGTGGGTATCTTATAAAGTAAAAACTTTATTATTCCAGTCATAATTCTGCATTTATTTCACTGAATCGCTCGTGCACCAAATTTGCAACAAAAATTCCCTCGAATGTGAATATTTTTTACTTTACCAAGTGGCAAAATCCACTTATCGAAAACAAATAAGAGCAATTCTTTAAAAAGTTCAAAAATGTAAGAGATTAACCTTCGGTAACTGGACATACATAAGAATTATCAAAACACGGAAAACAATCGTTGCCTTAATAACTATTTACATAAAATAAAGATCAAAATATTAAAATATATCTTCTTTATCGTATATTAAAAAAATGTTTACTTTGTTCTCCAAGTAAATTAGGATTACGTATAGCTGCTTCTGAAATAAAGTTATGTCAACAGCGTATTTTAATAACTTTCCTTCTTTGAAATGAAATTTTGTTTTACTTTATTTTAATTGAAACATTCTTGGTTTCTGCTTTTTTTAGTTTCATACATTTAATACATTCAGTAATTTTTAATCTTTTTATTACGTAAATTTGTTTACTAGTTAAGGAAGTCGTTAAAGCAGAGTAGTAAAGAAACAGGATTTTGCTAACTAGTTAAGGAAGTGTAGTAAGTGTTAGAAGGACAGATGTGCTTATTTCCAGAATAATTATTATATCTACCGTGTAAACGCACAGGAAAAGGCCCATTTTATGTTAAATCCTTTATCGTGTATCATAAAACTAAAAAATGTGGTAACTCCTGAAAAATTATTTGATGAGCGTAAATCATCAAATTTTGCACATGCTAACCAAACAATTGTTTTAAAAAACCTAATGAATCGCGAAATAATGGAAAATATTTGCAACTGGATTACTAAAAAGGATTTCTAATTCAATTTACACAATTATAAAAAAAATATACTAGTAGTGAATATAAAGCATTTTAAAGATTAAAAAAATATTTTAAAATAATTGTCTTGTGTGCGCAAAATGTGATGATCTATTTGTGTTCGTCAAAATACTTTTCTGAACGTGGTACATCAATATCTTGTTCTGTGACAGGGATGTACATAAAATAAGTCATAAAATTTTCTCTAAAAATTTTTTGTGCGAGATTTTTAAATTTAAACTAAAATAAACTAAGCAGGTACTTTTAAGCATAACTAGTTAAATAGAACTAAATTTCAAGGAAAAATATATTTAAAAACATTTGCTGATTCACGAATGTCAGATTATGTGGTGTTTTACAGCCGTCATCGAAATACACATTAAAAACGTTTTCTAAAGGCATTTTAATTTCAAAAGGGGCTATTAGGTTCGAATGGGATTTTGCGTTGATTCACTAAAAACGGCGTATCACTTCTTAGGTTATTACCATCAAATATTTTCGCCCTGTATTATTTTTAAAGAAATTAGACGGTGAAGAATCTGGATCTTTCTCGCAATGAGAAAAAGTGACGATACACAGAGCTATTAAAGTTTGAAAAACGTAGTCTTCCACCCGAATATGTGCACCTGGAAGCTCTAATTTTGAATGTCGAATTTGTTATATTTTTATTTATTTCTTTCTTATTTTTATTATTTATTTATTTCTTATTTTTTAAATTTTTTATTTTTATTTATTTATTTGTTTCTTAATTAATTAATTAATTAATTAATTTATTTTTGCATTCATGAAATTCGACAATACTTTTATTTATAATGTTTCATGAAAATTTCTTGAAGTTTTACCTATCGCTCGTTAATTTACTCAATTTAGCGCGAAACTAGAGATGCCTGAATTTTATATGCTTATTAAATTTTTCATGATTCGTGCTAGGAAACACAATAATAAAACTCCTTAGCATGTTCTGAAATTTATTTTGGTATTTAGAAATTCTTTTTTGACTTAAATTAAATCGTAGCAATGCGTATTTCTATCTGAATTGACATCTAGTTTAAATATCAAGGGAGCATTTTTGTTTTACATAAAGCTGTGTTAAATAAAATATATTACTATTCATCGCGTTACAAGACTGTCACTAAGTTAGATTATTAAGATATGCTGCTGAATATTTTCTAAATACCATTAGAAGAATAAGTAAATTTTTCATATAACAGACGTTCACTCTGTTGTGAACTGGCCAAACGATAGATCTCAGCGGCGCCGTAATTCGATGATCATGAAATGCCTGGATGGCATACTAGCCGGATCGTTTGGGTTTGATTATAGAAGATTTATTTTCGGATCAAAACGGTTGCATTTGATCTGTCTTAATTATTAATATTTTAACTATTATTTACTATTATTAAGTGCCTATTTTTATAAATTTTATAGTTAATAGTTGTAACTAATAAAGCAAATTTATTTTTTGAATGTAACTACTTATTTTCTTCCATCTCGGATTTCTTCATCTGACACGCCTGAAATAGTACTGACTCGTGAAATTCACACCACTTACCTAGTATTTAATTTTTGAGAAAATGTGATTTTATCTTGCAAAAAAATTTTTGTAAGTTTACGTCGGGGCAGAATTGAATGTTTTTGCCATTTGCAAAAGACTTTTCATTCATTTTCTAAATTGCTCATTGTTAGTGATTGCTAAACATTGAAATCTATGCAGTGTAATTTAAGAAATTCCCCCCCTTAATAATGAGAAAACTTTTGACGGTATTAAAGTTCTCTTCATTTTGATTTCTACCTGAAGTATCATTTTTTATGCCCTGACTTATTTCATTCAGGAAGTCTTAGCTTTGCTGTGTAGTGTTTTGTAGAGAATCACATGTTTAAGAGGATAATTATTATTTATTTGGGATTCATATAATTATTACTCTTTTTTTTTTTTTGGATAAAAGCTCTCTTTAACTTGAAACATGAAACTCCTTGACCTGGAACATGAAACTAGTTTGTTGAAACAGCAGAATAAACTCAGATTATTTAAAAATTTTATTTTAATTATTCTACCGTGTACGCACTAACTGAAATTATTAAGAAGATGATTTTTTTTTTTGGAGTTATATTATTATTTCTTTTTTTTTTTTTTTGGATAAAAGCTCTCTTTAACTTGAAACATGAAACTCTTTGACCTGGAACATGAAACTAGTTTGTTGAAACAGCAGAATAAACTCAGATTATTTAAAAATTTTATTTTAATTATTCTACCGTGTACGCACTAACTGAAATTATTAAGTTTGCAAAGAGAATGTTTTAAAATTTTGTTTTTACTCTATACATCTGGGAGGAGGTGTACTGTTTTCACTTGAAATATAAAATCCTAGCAAAATAAACTTCATAAACATGATCATGCTTTAGAAAGTTACGCAAGAAAACTGAAAGAATCTCGTATAAGTATTATCACTAAGCGAAAAAAGCATACAATTTATCTTCCCCGTTTCCCTCACGCATAACCGATTCTTGGAGTTTTTAGCGTTGGACATGGCAGAACTTCTTTCCTTTACTTTTTTAAATTAATCAGTTTAGTACTGATTGAAAAACTGAGAGGTTTAAAAGCAATAAACGTTATTCTTAGCATCTGGAAATAATGATATATTATCTTTATGATAGCGTATCTAACCCTATGAATTACATACATTTTATTATTTTTTTAATCTAATGGCGGGAACTTGCCTATTCGACAATTAACACTCCTAAAGCCAGAAGTGGTGGCGATTTTATTGTGGAGGCACCTATTAGGCGGCCACCGTTACCTCCTATGAAGGAGCGGAAAGCTAGAACCATCTCTTCTCTGGGATTCGAGCCCGGTCCCTTTGCTAGAGCAGTAGGCTACCTTAACCACTATACCGTCTGGGGCGGCGAATATACTATTACAGAAGTAAAATAAAATTTATTAATACGTAAAATGCATTTAATTTAATTAACATAATTACTTTTAATTTATTGAAGTTATTTTAATTAGTTAGTTTAGTTTTAGTTTTAATTAGTGTAGTTTAATTTTAGCTAGTTGGTTAGGTTACTTTGCTACTTTTAATTTAATTAATACTTACTACTTTTAATTTAATTAATACATTTAATTTACGCTCATGTGCATAAATTAAGGATAATGCAAAATCAGGCAAAGGAAGAGTTAGAAGCAAAACAAATCTGACTTATTTGTAAAGCTTATTTATTACACAAAAGGTAAAGAGCAAGAAAAGATGGTTAGGTTAGGTTATTATGGCAAAGCACACGAGGGCTATCTGCCTAAAGGGAGGGATGCCTTCGTGGAGGACTTTCTAAGGGAAACTGGCTCGTATACGCGTTACACATGGGGAAAACCACGAAAACGCCCATGCAGCCAGCCCGTTCGCGGGATTCGAACCTCGGACCGAACTACTAGTGTTCAGCGTCTTTACCGCTCGGCCGCTGGTGGGCCCCGCAAAAAAAGATGCTATATGTTTGATGTTATTAAAAACATTAGCGATTTTTTTCTCCCTGGAGCAAATTACAAAAAAAAAAAACCCTATTTACAAAAAAAAACAATATTACACGGTTGGTATGATTGTTAATACGTTGTATGTCTCCCAGACGATGCAATACAGTCCGTACAACGCCTAGGCATGCTGAGTATCAAATTATCGATCTGATCTTGGGGGATATTACACCACTCAAAACGCAATGCTCTCCGAAGTTCCGGTAGACATGTAGGAGGAGGTTGACGGGCTGCAACGTGTCCGCCAAGCATGTCGCACACGTGCTCTACTGGTCCGGTGAGAATGCTATCCAGTCCATACGGGTGATATCCTTCGATTGAAGGCAATCGCTTACTATGTTTGGACGATGAGGACGCGCGTTGTCATCCATACACACAAACTATGCGCCCATGGCGCCTCGAAACAAACGTACATGTTGTTCCAGAATGACGTCCCGATAGATTTGGCTTGTCATGGTTCCAATTTGAACATGCAGGTCAGTTTTGAAACCCAGAATAATTCCACCCCAAACGAGAACTCCTGCACCACCGTACGGTGTCGTTCAATGATGTTTTGTTGGTGGTAACGGGTACCTGGAGTTCTCCATATGAAAGTCCGGCGAGAATCAGACTGCAAGCTAAACCTAGACTCGTCGGAAAACATCACTCAAGACCACTGTCACGGTGTCCACAATGCATGCTCTCTACTCCAGGCTAACCGCAGGCGACAGTGAGTTGCAGAAAGTGCAACGAATCTGACAGGTCTACGAGCATATAGACCAATCTGCCCTAAGCGTCTGTACACGGTCTGCCTTGAAATTGTCGTTCCAGTGGCTGAAGAGGGCTGACGAGACAGGTCTGAGGCTGTGCTCCGCCTGTTTCTTTTGGCAGCAACTGCCAAATACCGGTCCTCATTCGGCGTTGTAACTCTGAGGCGACCTGTGTTGTAACGTCTACTCACATTACCATCATCTTGGAATCATTGCCAAAGCCTGGAGATGACACTCTGGGCAATTCCAAGTTCGTCTGATACTTCCAGTTGGGTACGCCCACATTCCAGACGGCCGATAATTCTACCACGTAAAAAATCATCCAAATGCGTCCTTTGTGTCATAACTATTCGGTTATTGCACTGAAATGCTTATAAAGCGCCTGCGAACAATTTTACTTCTTTGCCTGTATTCCTTACATATCACTCTCTTACACTCTCGTCATTGTGACGTACCATCGGTGTCATCTGGTTACTTCCTGAAATTTGCATATGATTCTTGAAGATGTGTGTAGTGATTTTACAGTTGATATATTTATTTTAGCGTTCGATTTCCGCGTGACTCCGATTTATCCTTAATTCATGGACATGAGTGTATAATACATCCGTCTGATAATACGTCCGTTACGGACATTTGCAGCTTTGCTGTAGTTAATAAAAGATATTTCTAAAGCTTTAATATTAGGTAAATGCTAGTAAATCATTTGTTTAATTTTTATAATAATGTAAATTTTTTAATTTTTTGAAATTCATTAAAAATAAACCTTTTTTTGATGCGTTAGGCTCGTCTTTAGATCGAAATTTACTTTTTTTTCTTCGTTATTTAATTACACGAGTATTAACACAAAATTCATGAACTAAGGGGAGAATATGGGATCTTTTCATAAGTTATTGGTTTCTAGCACCAATTAATAAGTGCATTTAAAAAAACTCTTGGAACAGCTTCCACAGACGACAACAATCAAAAGTGATCAATGTTTCTGAGTGCATAAGCAAACAATGGTATTGAATATCACCTTTTTGAAATGATTCCCTTAAAAGATCAATACGGATCTTCATTATATTAAAATGCATTTAGAGAGAAAATCGCATGGGGTAACTTAAAATGCATAAAGGCGTTTTCAACGAATCTAAATAAATCTAAAATAGAATATCGCCTAATTCTGAATTTTATATTGCTGTGTTTTATTTTCATACGTTTAGAGAACTGAGTTACAATAATTTTGTGTTCATCGCTGATTTTGTAACCTATTTATATATATTGTTGTTTACATTTTGACTAGCGTGAAACTGAAATATATTTACTGTATACCGTACGATAATTTAATGTGTTTTATGTCTGTAACATCCTTACAAATTGTATTTCTATTGAAATGGATTCTGTCATTACGATTCAAGAGATTACGATTAAGATTACACATTAAGATTTATTACTATGCCGATCATTAAATTTAAAATTAAAAAGATTTGACGTAAAACTTTTTTTCAAAACTTGGGTTTAAAAATTCGATCATAGATATTAAAAAAACCCGGCAAAATACAGGTATTACAATTTTGGCATTTGATTATTATAGGGTACAATTAATTTTTTCTATTCTGCTGATAATTTTGTGGAATTCACGTTACTGATTAACTAACCTAGTTCATAGATTTTAGCCTTTTTAATAGCTGTCAATACATTTCACGATATTTTATAAAGTTTTTCAGTTCTGTTATGACAATTTCTTATTTCTGTCTTCAATGAGCGCTCTTTCATATGTACGTAAATTAATTCATATATGTAAATGATTATAAAATCTATCGCAAATAATATGGTATAAACAAATATTGTATCATTTTAACAGGAATCTGAAGCATGCATACATTACTTTTAAAGAAGCATTTTCTGTATTAACTGATTCACTGATTTCAAATTTGTCGCAGATCTGTCCTGTATCGATTTAATATTAAAATGAATCAACTGATATTTGACCACGGGTAGGCGACTCAGCTTGGCACTCTGTCAAGGACCTTAAGCCAACATGAGTCCAGTTAGTAAAATGCGTATATGACGACTAACCTGCGAACAAACAGGATGTTAAATTGACATTTTCGCAGTTTCGCGCTCTTTTTTTCCAAGTTATATTTACGTTCGTTCTTTGATGTCTAATGATATCGTTCCCCGTGCGCGCTCTTGTAGTGTAACTGGCCTGGAGCTAACACTAGAAGTAACAGCTAATACTAGAAGATCCGGAAATGCTCAGCTGATTTCTTCCGTTTTGGGGGTTCCAAAAAATCTAAAATATTTTCTGCAAATGTATTTAAAAAAGATAAGAACCATAAACCACTTTTATAGATCACATTCCTCAGCCTTATTTCATAAATAAAGTCTGAATAGCGCATGCGTATTAGTACTTACGATCAACCGAAGAGCTTCCCTACTACAGGCTTCAGTTGACCGTTTGCTATGTAAAGACTAACGGTCAATTACGATATATGTCACATTGTTACGCATAACTAAATTCAGTTTTATTATTTCCGAACATCATCCGTGAAGGTAATGGTAGGGCATATGGGCGCTAAGCTTACTGCATAAAATGTTATGGACATTTTAACTGCAGGCATTGAATGTAAACTCAGTTTCGAATCGTAACGAAACGTGCAAAACATATTCGTGTTTCTTCTGATTGTCAGAAAAATGTAGTAAACTTTCATATGACGGTTACCTTCCTAAGACAACCACCTCTGAAAGCGACCAGCCTTTTTTAAAAGATAAATAAATATCAGTATTGGATGTCACCTTTCTAAGATGGCCCTACACAGGAGAGATAATCATTGATTCGTGAGTGGTCGTCTTAGAGAGGATTCATTGTTAAAATAGGCAAATAATATGCACTGTTCGTTTGACTTCTTCGTGGTAAATTCTTTATAGGATAAAAAAGGATAGCGTGTGAGGCAAGAAATTCCTCGTTAGTTTCTTCAAGCGTCAAGGTGTCATATTCTATGCCATGCAATTCAAACTGCAGTCTTAGATGCTTTAAGAGACAGCAAACATAATAGCTCTTGTACTTTTCTTCACAACCGACACTTTGTCAAAGTTCAGGGTCCTTTCTTCCTTTTATTTAGATTCATCCATGCATATACTTAAATAGAAGCTTAACAGTTTTTCTCCGCAGCTTCCAGCTTACGACGGTTAACGTTTTGCATTTACAAGTTTCTCGTCGAATGTCTGTTGTATGATGCAAACGACACGTGCTTACTAAACTCTGAAAGTTTTTAAAATTCCACGCTTCCGTGAGATTCTAGGGATGGTATCGTCACGCCCGCTTGCTAAAAATCGATCGAACCCCTGCTCTCTGAAAGGCAGGTCTTTGTCCTCCACAAACGACAAATCTCGAGACATGCTTCGAATAACGCATCTGCTGAAGATCTGATAAAATATCGTGTTACTTCCGCCTCGTGAAAGACGCGCTGGAAGAATACATTTGTATCGATATCGTTGTAGTTTTTATGTCACCCCTTCCCTGCCCGAAAAAAGAAAGAAACTCATTCACTTTTTATAAAATGAAGATATGCGGAACTTCCAACTACAAAAGCATGCTTATAATATATTTTTATGCGGTGTCTAGTATGGTTATCAAAGGAATAGAATATTAAAAAAAACGTTTTTATCTGATGTACATTAGTTTTAACAAGCGTTGCCAGGTTCTCTTGAGAAAATCACTGCAAATTTTTGCTTTAATTGCGAAATATATTTACTTTCAACGGAAATTTTCTTTCATCAAATTTTGTTTTGTTAAGAACTAGAAAAGTATAAGCTATAACTAAAATAAAAAACAAGCTATAGATAAAATAAAAAACGTATATTTTCATTTCATTTAATCTCATATTAAATGAGCAATAAAGCCAATATTATCACTCTGTTAAAAATAGTTTGCCATAAATCAAGATTTTATCATTACTAATTAATACTTCAAATAATAGAGTTATTTGTTGCTCATATAAACTTTCTTTTCCCAACTCCTAACGTATTTAAAAGTGGCGACGTCTTTTAAATGCTCTTACAGACTCAATAACATTATAGTGAGTGCCGGTTCATTGTGGCGTACAGGGAAATGTCAGTTGTCAGTGCAGATTTCCTAGTTAAGAAAATAGCTACTGTTCTCCAAAACTTTTATGAACTTTCATTCTTATAAGGGATTCATAAATGTGAAACTTAAATTCATGACTCAGATTTATGTGTAAAAGCTAATAGAAAAGCTTGGCAATGTTTCTTGGACAATGGATGATCAATACAAGAGTACAGATTTTCTTCGTGCTAGAGCTGTGAGATCATTCCGTCTTTTGCGTGGACATGCTTGCCTTACTACTCATCAGTTTTGCATTGGACTCTGGAAATCTGTCGTGTATTCTGTTTGTGACTCGGGACAACCCATGAATAAAGAACATTAAACACGGCCTCAGCACTTAATAGTTTTAATTATATCAGTCAGAATTGCTGGGAACTAATGTCTAATGGCTTAAGAGCAAAAAGCCAGATATTTGTAAAGAAATAAATAAGATAGTTTGCTATGAAAGATAACCAATTTCACCTAAAGAGGTATCAATTAAATAGCCTTGAAACCATTTACTGTTTCAAAACTTTCTCTGTAAAACAATAAATAGTCTTATCATTCTTTTATCAGGCATCTCAAGGCAAAAGTCTCTGGTAATAGAAATATGTTTCAGCTGCTATCCTAGATATGTTTGGAAATTGTTTTGCTCTGATAAAGTTATCGACCGATTTACACCCTCTCGGAAATCTTCCTTTTGAAGCCAAAAATGATTTTCAGATATGAAATTTAATCAAATGAAACAAAAAAATGGTTTGAAACTAGCCTTTTTATGCCCGAATTGGCTGAGCATTTATTCTATAATTAATGCAAATGTTTTATTTCAAACAGAGAACAGTGTGACTTAATTGATTAGAGTAATAATTTGATAAAAGAGTTTATAGTTATGTAAAGAAAATTGTACTACTCTATTTGCTGAAGAATTTATTTTGAAACATTAATTTACGATCGCTTTAGAGAGCTGTAGGATTTTTTGTATTTTTACAGGAATGCATCGTAATATTTTGAAGGCTGACAAATATAAAATTTACTTCCATTATTAGTGTGGTTAATATTTTTAAGGGAGGAAATATATGACTGTCTACTTCCAGTCTAATAACTCATAGCAGAAACAAACAGAGCTTAAATTGCACCGGAGCCCGGCTCCGATACTTCTTGGTTTTAGGGATAAATCATAATTCCAGCCGGAGCGCACCGGAGCCCTGAATAAGAAGGCTGTTTTGTGTAACTGAACAACAATTTCAGTAGAAATTTGATCTCGAAAATTTTATTTTTAGCAATAAAATTATATTAAAAATCGCTTATTAAATTTTATCTCTTTACATTTAATTTAATTTTAATTTTATTTATTTAATTACTTTAATAAATAAGAAATAATAATTAATAAATAATACATAAATAATAATAATAATAATAATAATAATAAATATTAATTACATAGTTATTAATTAATTTGATAATAACAAATTATTTAATTTTTTATTTATTAATGATTTTAATAGCCATTTTATTTATGTATTTACTCTCGTTCCTTTTTCCTGACGGTCTTCCATAGGGTTACGGCACTTCTTGTTTTAGAAATTAAGCCCTGGAAATAATTGCTAATTGACAAAATCTTCCAAACTATTTGCAGTGCGAAAAAAATTATAAGAAAACGTTTAAATAGTTCGAATATGTTAAAATTATATTTTGTAAGTAACAAAAAAAGACTCATTCCTTGATCATTGGAGGATCCAGAAGACAGCTTACACTTTTAATTTGTCAACCAGATAAATAAGATAAGGATCTTTCCCATTAAACTGTAGTTTCAGTTGCAACAGCTTTCTCTTTTGAGAGGCTGAAGTTTTCTACTAAAAAAAATTTCATCGCGGAGTGAAAGCAGTAAAACTTGCATCCAAGATAAAAAAAAAGAAAAAGTATCAAAAGATAGAGTAATGTTTCGCATCCAGATATTATTTCCTATTATTTCAATAAATTCTACATTGTTTTTTTTTAAAATAATTACCAGCGATATTTTCAATCGAGGCAAAAAGAATTCTTTGCGAAACAAAATGTATTAATATTAGCTATTTTTCAAATTCGATTTGTATGGCGAGAAAAAAAGACACTTTTTAATATCCCATTTATGTATTTTTATAGCAGGACATTATAAAATAACGAAAACCGTCCGTCAACTTATCAACTTGATCAGCACGGAAGCGATTAAAATATTGCCATAAAAGATATCAAAATACTAAACATGCATGAAAAATTTTAATCGTAACCGTCTTTCCTAGTTAAATCAAACTGCATTTCATTTTTTCCCTTACGTTGGGGAAATGAGATTATCCTTCTTCCTCCTCCTTTCGCTGCGGAGCAAACACTTCGACCAGGGAAAATCTGAAATGCTTTTTCGAGTAGAAAGCGCGCTGAAACTTTTTACAAAGCTATTCCATCGTATATGAGTAGGGTTAGCAGACAGGGAGGCCGAAATCGCCTGCAGAAACGGGGGGCAATCGACTACGCCGGCCAGCGTAACATACATCGAACGAATGCCCGTCGGTTGCGTGTGACTTTGAACTGCTTTTGTGCTTTTTTACCTGCCATGATTGATTTCTTTGCAGTTCTTTTTCATCTTTCGGTACCATTTCATTTATTTTGCGACGTATTTCATCTATTGTTCCATTTTTTGCGCATAAAAGAGATGTAGAATTTGATCTTTTAATGCCTTTTCCTCCAAAACGTAAAGTTTAATATAATAGTCTGTTCAAGAAGATGTCAGTTTCGGCTGCTTTGCGGTTTGCTCACAAGTGTTAAGAAAAAAGAAAAGAGAATGAAATGTAATACTAAATATACTAATTCCTAAAACTCCTCTGGGCTTTTATACGGTTGGTTTCGAAAAGATCATGCAATTAAATAACGTTTGAACAAATGTTAGTATACTCATGACGTCATTTGATGATTAAAAAAAAAAGACAGACTATAAAAATATTTTCCATGTGATATTTCTTAGAAAATATAAAATATACTAAATTTATTTTTTTAAACTGCTGTTCTTTAAAGAAAGGTAAGTTTTCCCAATCCTACTAAACGTCTTTTTTTTTCTTTTTTAACACTTCCTTGTATTTCTTGTCGAAGTAAGGGAAGTATTGTAATCGCGGAAAATCTTGGGTATCGTATTTCAACGACAACAGCCATTTTGACCGCTCTCGAATCCATTTGAACGATGTTTCTGCTTGACATTAGTACGTACGAGCAGAACAAAGGACTCTTTTGCCAAACCAGATTGTAAAATGGATTTGAAATGGTTTTAGAAAAGATTTTTTTCGTGACGTCTGCACATACGTGCGTATGTACGTATTTTGCATAACTCAAAAACGAGCAGCCGTAGAACATTCAAATTTTGTACACGGGCCTGCTATAACATGTAATTGTGCACTCGCTTTTCGTTGCAATCGGTCGCTCCCAACGTATATAAATATGAAAGATAAAAAATACGTATAATAAAATTACAATTTAAACTGATGTAAACTCCTTCATTTTCGCTCTCTATTTTTAAATTCGTAATAACTTCTCTGGACTGCATCATTTCTAGATCAACCTATGATACATGGCTTGCGTTAAGCTGATGACGTAGCGAATTGGAACTTGAATTCAAGATTTTGAGAACTGAAACTTTTCTAATCTAAATCAAAGCCTTCCTCTTGGCGATCTTCTATATTGGGAAAATGCGCACTTCGATTCTACCTTCTGTACTGCTTGGTCACTGTTTCGCTACTCTCTCTTCCTATCGCAATGGTATCAACAATGTGAATATTCTGGAAATGGGCACGACTGGAGTCCGAGTAAATTGTGGCTACAAATGTCAGCTTAAATAAAAATGGAATTTAATCCGCCTCGACTGCCAACTTTCTTAAATATTACGAACTCAACATATTAGCATACTACGCAATCAGAATTCTTCCCCTTCAATATGCCATCTACTTGCATCGTCATCAGATATTCTGCGTTTCTACTTTTTTTGCTTTAAAAATGATTGAATTATGTTGCTCTTATGTTCCGATTAAAGTTGGCTTTTATGTCTTTAATTAATCTGCATGCAATAATTGTAGAATTATCAACAATTTAGAAGTGGTGCTAACCCTAATGAGGCCGCCATTTGTTTACATTTGAAACTGTCTGTAAAATAATGAATTAATAGTCGGTTGGTACACTAACTTCAGTGTCTTTTTGCCGAGTGAGACCAAAAGTAAATTTTCAATTTGTTCGCTGAAAAATCTGTCTTCCTGCCCGCCGGTCGAATTGCTTGTTTTTGCGTACAGACTCTAATTTTAATTGCAAAAATTGTTTTTTAACTGTATTTTGCGTTTCAATTCTTTCTATATTTTATAATTTTTAATGAATTTTGTGTATTTTTTCCTTACCTGAGTTAATTGAATTAAAAATATATGTTTAATGAAATTCGAAGATATAAATTTAAATGAAGTATAGCAAATATATATATATATATATAATAATAGACCCTACAAGGAAATCTCGTGTTGGCTCTACAAAGAAGTCTTGTGGTGGATCAGATATTTTCTTTTTGGTTTAACGAATATATAACCCAGGAAAGATTTTAATTTATGTTAGTAAACAGTTTCACCTTTAGAAGTAAAGCGTGAGTTTTAGGAATCCAATGAAATTTGAAATTCATATAAGCAAATAATTAATCTTTTAAGCATTATTTTTAATGTTTAATTAAGGATTACTGTACTGAAAGCTATCGATGGTTAAATATTGCGTTTGTGTAGAATCGTTAGGCATTTTTTTTCCGTAGCAGAAGCCGGAAAAATGTGCAGTGCCTTCTCCGGGGTTCGAACACCGGACCTCCCGACTGCTAACCGGATGTGCTAGCCAGTTACATCATGCAGGCACGCGGAGAGGAGGGAGAAAATACCTTATAACAGAAGAAAGAAAAAAAAAAGTTTTGTGGCAAGTTACATCTGATTAGATGGAAAATTGCACATTTTCAAAAACTTATCAGAAATATGGTTTCCGTTTTTGCTTTAACGAACTATGAAATTTTAAATTCGAAGAGTACTTTTTTCCGAAATAAGAGTCCTAGATGAAATGTTTCGAATAAACAATTGGTAATATATAACTTACATTTTCAGTTATTACCAGGAAAATTATGTAATACTACCTAGTAACTTATAAGTAAAAGTTAACGATGCCTTGTGAATCTTAAAACCGAAATGCTTTTCAGATTCACAAGCTTTTCTTAGCTTGTGCTGTGTGGAGAGATGCACAAGACATTGTGTTCACCTCTTTGTGGAGGGGGGATGGAAATCAAACGTTATATAATTTAATAGCATAAATATTTTACTTTTCTCTAACATAGAAAATGCAAACGCATCGTAAAATAAATCTTTAGAAACACGGTTATATATATGTATATATATATTACCTTCAAAGGGGCGTTTTTTTAATATTTTGTGTGTTACTTTTATTTATTAAATATCATGTTCTTCGCACTTCAATAAAAAGCACAAAAGATAAAATTCAAATCAAAAGTAATATCGCAAAATAATTTTAAATTGAGCATATATTTAGAATTTCCGATACACAGTCTCACACGCTGCAGATAAAAATGTTTTTTCTGTATTACGTTGCCATTGCTCGCTTTGAAACCCTTGAATTGGTTAATCAAAAATTCGTTAAAGTTTTACAAAATATGAAATAGGTAATAAAACAAATTTGAAGTCCAAAATTCGGGCTTCCAGGTGCATATTTTCGGGCGGAGGATTACGTCATTCAAAATTTGATGGCTCTAGGTACCGTTGTTTTATCACAGTGCGAGAAACATGCATACATTTATGCAGATTCTTCATTATTTACTTTCTTCAAATATAATACAGGCCGATAATATTTGGTGGCAACAGTCTGAAAAGTGAAACGGACATTCAGGGTGATTTGCCGCAAAATCGCATAACGAAAACAATAGTCCCTCAAGGACAAAGCCTCTTTGGTCTAATAATCGCGTGTTGCCACATCACTGAAACAAAAATCATAGAAAACTAGATTATTTAAAAATATAAATAAATTACGTTTATCGTTTTATGAATAACAGCAGCGTCCTCTTTCGGCGGGCAGCAATACAGTGAATGTCGTAACACATCGTCTTCTGGTTGCAGCCAGTATTGTGATTAACTGATATTGGCTGCTATAATCTAAAACTTAGCAATTCTGATCAGTGTTAATATTGTTATGCATGGTTTTATTAGCGCTTCAGGCTGCCTATATGCTTTTGTAGTTTTCCCCAAGTGTAAAATAAATGCATGACAGTTTTCAATAAGAAGTCTTCCTCGAAAGCAGTTGCGCCAAGGAAGGTATCATTTTATGCTTTACAACATTTAGTCTTACTCATTAATTGGTATACTGAGCATTTTAGTAATTCGCTATTTATTCATCATGTGATGAGCCTCAGTATAAATGCAGCTTGTCTCAAATATTACCCTACATTCGAATACGACAAATGAGAGCGTGAGTTGATGAGAGACTATCCAATCAATACTTCTCAGTAGAAAATCTTCGACGAAATAAAACAGTATATCTAGATATAACCGTCAGAAACATTTTCAGCGTCTAATGCAAGAAGAACCGCAGGTGATAATACGTAGTACTTTAATGTATAGAAATTCTAAGGATACTCTACAATGCTCCTTTCTTATGATGTAATTTTAGTTCTAATTCTGTTCAGACGTATGCTATTACATTTTATGAGCCGTTGTAATAATTATAAGGAAAGGTTCTTCGTATTTGCAGATATTATCATTGCTCTAATCACTAAAGGAAAACCTCTCTTAACTTTTAAATTTTACCAACCGGTAAATTTTCAAGAACGTGTTTTAAAAATTCATAACTCTCGATTATTTTCGATAGCGTTAAAAATTTAAAGTACCTGCTATCATACTGACTTTGAATTCAGTTTTAGTTTCAATTAGTAAATAAAATATGTGAAAAGTTGCATATTTTTTCATTTTAAACCCAAAGCACTGTGTAATAGCGAGGATATAATTGAGAGAAAAACTCATCAAAATAACCTTGGCTTACAATGAACTAAACATATAAGTTCACATGCACTTGGAGATGAGGCAGCCATGATAATATTTCTGAAAAAAAGTCTTAGTAAGCAAATTATTTTATTCAGCAAAGTAGAAGATCACAAGAAAGAGTATTTATTAATTCTTTTGTGCGTAGTTTTTTGAAGAAAACATTTTTTAATAAAATGATTGTTGTGAAATCATCTTCTTTTTCACTTTTAAAAGCAGTGTTAATGATGTTTGTAATTTATCATCAGCTTTTGAAGGAAAGCAGTAGCGCAAAAAGGCTATTAGTTTCGAAACACGATTTTGTGTTAATTCATTTTAAATGTCGTCCATTGTAAATGCGTTTTCAATCGCGTTTTTTTTTCAGTTATGAAAAATATAAGATATTTATCTGTTTGTAACAACAGCAGTAGATGCAGTTCTTAAGACTATTACTTTTTACTTTTTAATCTGATTTATTTAAAATAAAAGTGCATTCAGTTCACGATACAGCTAATTCAAAACATTAACTATTTTTACAGAATTAAGTTATATATTTTTTATCTTTGTATTTCACTTTTACAGAATTACGTTACATATTTTTTCACTTTTTATACATTTCAAATACACCAAAGGTTCCCGTATGAGAATAAATATACATTCATCTTCGTCTCCTATAAAATGTTTTGCAATTATGTCTCGGCCATCTTTATAAATAATCTCCGTTGAGAAAAGATATTAAGCTTCTTTTTAACAGGCGTTTCGGGGACAGTTAAAATAAGAACCCTTTCAGGTTCCTTTCCATCTTTCTATATTTATATTTGGAAAATTTCGCATACGCTACCAGAAATAGCCATCTGTTTTATTATTGAAGTTTCGCTTCTATTATTGGTAATATTGGTATTATTAGTTATCTTCACTCAGCTAACTTAAATCTCATTAATTCTCTTGACCTGGCAATTATTTTAGAATTAGCAGCTTTATTAGTTTATATTCAAAGGCGGTGATGTTTTTTGACAAAGAAGCTATCGTTCCTAATAAGGTGTAGAGACATTAGGTTATTTCGAAGCAGGAGACATGAAAAACGAGCAACGCCTTCGCCGGGAATCGAACCACGGACCTCTCGGTTACGCGTCGAGTATGCAGACCACTACACCACGAAGGCATGCGAAGAAGGCAGGAGAAATACCTTATAAAGGTATGAAAGTTTTCTCAAACTTATATAAATTAAGTTTTGTAATACCTTTTCTGGAGACAAAACGAATCAGTCAGTTAATCTGAATTTCAGCATACAAAAACCTTGTAACATGCTGTATGAAACTTTTCGAATCGTCCTAAATATGTGTAATTTATAATCCTTTACTTCAAGATTGCCTTTGCCTAAATACATTTTTACTTCAACTCAATAACATACTGCATCTACTTCTGTGAGACTGACAGGGCTTTATATATGGGATGTTAAAACGGAAGAAGTGACTTGACCGGAAACTCGAACGATCGTCTGCCTCCGCAACCATATCCAATTTCCTGGTATCGGCTAAAAAGGAAGGTTCATGTGAGCTGCAAGTGGATGGTGAACGACTCCTCATCGATCTCTCAAACACTTTTCTTCCTCTCTCTCCGCGAGATGCGGAGAACATTCTCCCTCTCCTCTCTCTCCGTCTAGCCCTGGAGATGGAGGTCTTCGAATAAGAGTAAAGGGAGCGAAAAGTTTCGGTCGAATTAAAGTATCGGACTTGAATGACATTTCTTTTGGAATGAGTGAGAAAACATCAATCTTCATCGTAGGAAGACATTTCTTACACTATCACAGGTTGCATTCTGTTTGGTTGGCTATCAATCTGCCACTTTTCTAACTTCTGAAATTCATTCTATTAGATTTCTCTTTTCCTGATATGGGCTACGTTTTCTGAATCGCTTTATATTCTGCGGAACTGGCAGTGGTTTCTCGCTTATTATGAATCTTTATTACTCTTTCACCTGCTTTGCATATTTTCGTTGAGGTATTGAATGTATTATTACTTTGTTGTTGTTGTTTTTGTTACCAATTACACTTGCCTGACAATGGTTAGCAGGAGCCCACGACATTCACTGTGGCAAGGAAGCAAATGCGCCTGTCTTTGGCATTAGCCTTGAGCATCATACAGGTGACAGCCCGATTTTAGCCGAGTTCTGCCTCAACGTTTTAGGGTGAGCAACCCGGGGAACGGGTCCTAGAGTCTCCCACCTCTCTTTCC
>KK119584.1:137356-152748 GCA_000611955.2 Stegodyphus mimosarum
GCTGCACAAATGATGCCTAGTCTGCCACTCCCCTCGCATCTTTGTTTCCGAAAATAACTCCTCGTACATTTCCCTCCTCGTGGCGATGACTTCTTCTGGAGCAACACACAAAGGATACAGTGGCACGTTTGATGATCCCATTCTGTCAATCCGACTGGAAAAGGAAAAAAAATACTCCCTCGCCTCTTCCGAAAGAGTATGAATTTTGTATACACAAATGTATTTATGGCAACTACGTCTGATGGTAACTTTGCGCAGGAAATTAAACATTGCAGATTCTAGGCGTAATTTCTTTGCTGTTGAATTTTATGACTGAAATCAGCTTTCACCGGGCTTCTTAAATTCTTTTTCTAGAATTACCTTTATACCTTACCGAGAATTGCAATGGAGAGTTTTGCAATACAGTCCGAAGTTTGAAAGCTGGTATATAAAGCCTCGACTTAAAACTGCATGAGATAAGAACTAAAGGTTGAGTCTGCTAAATTAATGGGGTGTTTAGTGATATCAAGCACGGCAAAAAGTAAAAGCTTAGAAACAAGCAACTGCAATACTGCAATTGTTATCATGGCTGCAATTTTTATCATTTTAGGTCCAGAATACTCGCTACTTGATTTGCGTCAGCTTCTGGTACGTTTAAATTACGTAAAATGAAAAAAAAAATTCAGCCTTGCTAAATTTAAAAGATTCTTATATTTAATAAGAATCCTGTGCTTGATTTACGTGTGAAAGGAGAAAAGAAACTGTTTCAAACTAAAAATATTTTTCTGAGACAAATCTTAATATTTTACTTAAAGTCAGCAACTTTTCCCGGAGTGAAATATTTTTGTCCTAGATAGTCTGGCGACTTTTTTGTAATACTTCTCTTCATCCCAGGGTAATTTATGATTGATAAAAAATGTAATTTAAATTTAACAAGAAGGCATCTTAGACTGCTGTAAATGAGTCTAAGGTTGCTTCCTTGTCTGATTTTCAAGTTTTATATTGGTGAGTTTGTTCTACAATTTGATAAAGAATGGTCTGATAAACAATAAATTTTAGATTTTGCCAAGCTAACAAAAGAATGAACTATTTTTTCCTCAAACCTTATTTTAATATACATCTAATCAGTAGTTAATAAAAATAAAAAGCATAATTACGTATCCAGCCTAATTTAAATAATATTATCCTGCATAATTTAAGTCAAAATTCACATCCTACACTGAAGATAAAATATTTCTATAAATACAACAAAGCTGTAAATACTTATATTAATTGAATATAACATATATGTACGTTGAATTAAATCAATTAGAAATAGTTTAATTTTACAAAATTTAGATTATAAGGAAATACATTTGATGCTCATTCGTGTCTGACGTTGTTAGTCAGGCATAATTCGAAAATTAAATTAAATATCTTATATTACTTCGAATAGCAATACCCGAGAAATGGTGATTTGCCAGGCCGTGTGCAGGACAAGTATATATCCAAGTATAGAATGCAAAGTATGGAATGTGTCCACTAAGTGAAATATAGTAACAATATTTCACTGAGAAAATTCCATCTGGATAAATAGAGAAGATAAAGAGAATTAATCCAGATTAAGAGAAGATTAATAATGTCACTTTTAGAACATAATCAAACCCTCTATTTAACTCCAAAACTTGAATTTCTGCAATACAACTACTGAGAATTAAACTACAAAATAACTCAATGATTTATGTTAATATCATTTAACTTTTTTCGCGATTCTTTAGAAACTGAACATTTCACAATTTTTAAGGTTATAATTTTATAGAGATAAATCAGAACAAAAAATGAAGTCACATTACAATAAAAGTTATAAAATATTTCTCCCGCCTTCTTAGGGTGCCTTCGTGGTGTAGTGATCAACACACTCGGCGTGTAGGCGTGTATTCGAGAGAGACTGCCGGTTCGAGTCCCGGCGAGGGCATTGCTCATTTTTCATCTCTCCTTTAAAAAAAAAAAAAAAAAAAAAAAAAAAAAACCACCACTTGCTTGAATATTTTATTTAGCTATGCATTGAATTTTAAGAAAATTTAAAATTTAATATAATGTTCTGACAGCGCTAAAATAATGACGCTGCAGTCGTTTGGTGCATTGCTATGTCGCCTTTTAAGTCTTTTAAAAAAACAAGGCTTTTAAGTCATTTATAGATCGGCAGACTTCGTGTGAAGTTTCTGAGTGCTCCAAGTCCATTCTGATTGATTTCTGTATATTTAAAGTCTTCTATAATATGATACAAATTTCAGCTTTTAAAATTGTTTTAATTGCGGCTTGACAATAGGTCAATTTTCTATTAATTTTTAGTTGAACTGCATGGTTTTGTCTATTGTGTTGATTTGTCGGAGCAAACAGATGTTTAAGTTAGTTTGTCCATCTCATATATTGTTGATGATGTGTTTTTACTAATGCTGAATTTTTCGGATAGCGTTTCTTCAAACAAATTTATATCCTTACATGAAGACACGGTCTTACCTTCCGTCTTTTACAGAGACCTTCTTTTATAAGTTCATATCCCTGGCGAGAAAAGTTAAAGAAACAACTTGAAAAGTCACATTATTGGAATGATTTTGCAGCTGAGAGCATTGAACTTTCACTAGATTTTTTATTTTATCATGCCTGACATAGTTTCAAGATGTAGAATTGCCTGTTTTGGGGAAATATAAGTTTAAATAAGCACACAGGAAATGTGATATAAAATGGGGTTGGGAAAATAGCTCAGGATTTTAAAGAAGCGCTAAAACTTTAATAACATATGTGGCAACTTCTAACTAAAATGTAAGTTTTACGGTGATTTCCTGTGCTATGTATTACTGCTCAAGAATTCCTATGGTAGCAAAATTTGTTCACATTGTAGGGATTTATATTTATTTTAAATAACCAATTCAATTTAAGTTCACATTCTTTCCTATAAGCCTTCATTCCCCTAATTGTCAATGCCAGAATATTTAAATTTGGTAGCCCGCGTGAAGTAATGCAAATTTTACCAGTGGGAGAAAAGGTTTAAGTACCAAGTTCTAGACCAGAAAGTTAGAAAGTGTAGGCAAACTCTTTGCTTTTTGTAGCTTGAGCTTCTGCTTAGCAATGATTGCTGGTTAAACGTGGCGTAACAGCTGTTACCTTGCTGCCACTAAATTATCAACGGTTTGTTAGGAAACAGGATGGTATGAGCCCTGTAGCGTATTCTACTACTTGTGAATATCTTCAAATCTCTGGTTTAGTCCTTACTGTTTCAGTTACCGCCCAAGCAGAGGCGCAGTTAGTTAGCGTCGAGTTGACGCATTCTAAATTCATAAAGAGTGTAATAAAGGATAATTTTAACCCTTCTGTGCAGTCACTACTCTTCCAGCTTTCACGCAAAAGTTAGACAAGTAGACCCTGCAACTTTTAATAGCTCATTAAAGCGCCTGGAAAGTGCTAGGTAGGATAATGCAAGTAGGAATCTCAGTGTGTCCTTCGCATGTTCTACCAGATTTGAATTCAAATAATATGCGGCCTTATTCAAATAATATCGGCTGGATTCCTTCCTCTTCACGATAATCGGTCACTAGTGCAGAGAGACAGGGACGAACATTGTTGTCCATAAAGAAGAAGTTATTACCAGTCGTACTTCTATTTCTTACAGTTTATCAAATGCTTTATCAACGAAATGTCCTACATTCTACAAACGAAAGTTTTATACAGCTATTCGTCCAATTTTTGAATTAAAATATGAAGTATCTTCTTAACTCTTTTTCGCGTGTGCTGAAAGAACGGGCACAAAAATTTTGCATATATTTATGTAAAGAAGGGGAATTCTATTGCACTACATGATAACGGTGCACGTGATATTAATTTACGTTGAAACAGTATCATAGCAAATTGTTTTCAGGAATTTGACTTTGTCATTTCGAACAAGTAGTTTTATGTTATAAGTTTTGGTGCTGTATCTATTTTAATTTCTAGGAAACTATTGTTAAACTAGAAGGCTGTCGTAACTGTTTAGCTGAAATTGTTTCAGGAGTTAAATTCAACTCTGCACGCTTAAGTCTCCCTTTTTATTCCAATCTTACGATATTTTTAAAGAATCTTTTCAGCATTTTGAAACTTCAGTAGTGAATTTTTCAAGATGTAAAGTTTCACTTTGAAATTCAGGTTGCATTTATTTGCAATTGTTCAAATTTATGGGATGCATTTTTATGGTCTTACAACTGAAATATTTCATTTAAGTTAACAGATTTGTGTAAGACTTTCTGGAGCATTTTGGACCAATAAATTTTAGTTTTCTCTTTTAACACACACGCACAAAAAAGAAAACTTTCATATCATCTTAGGAATAATTGAGTCTGTCTTAATGATAATCAACAAAATAAAGTTTTATAAAATTATTTTGAATTGACTGATAATTAATTTGTTTCCACTTCCGTAATGCGTAGTGGAAACTTTAAAAATAACAATTCGGTAAACTAGTTATGCAAGATTTTTAATTAAATTATGTTTAGGGTTAAGTATACAATTTATGCAAATTTGAAAGTTTAGTTTTTCATAATAACTAACGATTGAAAAAATTAATTTTACCATCTGAATTCATCAGGAATAATAAAATTAATATTACAGACACTGACTTTATTTGCATTTTCACGAATTTTAAATTTTATGCTTCAAAGAAAGATCAGGAAATAATTCTTTTAGTTTTTAGAAGCTTTTGATTATTGCAGTTGAAATAATCCGTTTCATTCGCTTGAAAGCCACAAGCATAAACACAAATAATCTACCTTGCTATAAACATTTATCAGAATCGTTGGTACATTCAGGCTCATTGAAATGGCGTAGAAAGTATTATCTAATTAATTTATTGCTAGATCACCAGCATAAAAATACATTGATCAGCAGCGGTTTAGCTAATAATGCAAATCACCCTATAAGAGTAAAATTCTTATTCGACATGTCACATTGCTTGAAAAATCTTAATTATATCTTGTGTATGGAAGTTCCTTAAAAGAAACATCTTCTTAAAAGAAACATTTGATGCAGGTTTACGATCACGTTTTCTAGTTTTAGATGTTCTTAATAAACAGATTCATTAGTCATATGCTAACAACGGCTCTAAATAATAGCAACAAAATAATATTCATTAAAGCTTAAAGAGTTCTGGTTTAGAGATGCATACATTTTATCGTCATTACGTGTTGTAATCAAAGAAAGCACCATCGCAGATAAAACTATATGCGATAAGTGTTTAATGGCCTTTTCCTTCTCGCATTCTGATGTCATTTTCAATGTACCTTGTTCGTTTGCATGCATTATTTTGGTAGAATTAAGGCTCCATGTTCATTTACCGATCTCGGTTAGACATTATAACAGACACTGGGAATCTAAGTTTCGAGACATGGGCAAACGTTTTGGTTCTTAAATTCAGAACATTCCGTAGAATGGATTCTCGAGTCCCAGTTGAAAGTATCTGAGTCACATGGAGAGAATGAGGCTTGCTTGCCAAATAGTAATCCACTTGTTGGCAGAGAAGCATTGAATTTGGCAGCTCAAGTGAAGTGTTACCTTCACACCATCTGGGTGATTTATTATTCAAAATACGGCAGGAAGGAATTATCTTTCCATTATGTACTTATTACGCAAAGACAGAATCTCTAAAAACAAACGTATATTACTTTGATTTATTGCTTACTTTAAATTAATCTGAGTAGCCAAAAAGGTTAAGATTTAAATACGAAATGAGTACAATTAAAACACATCATGCAGTCAAGCTCAAAATATTTATTTTTATACGTATATGTTATAAAAAAGGATTAAATATTTTGAATTGCGAGTGCACGGTCCCCAAATATTTCCTGTTTATATGTTATAACTCCTCAAAGATAGTATATTAAAAATTAAAATGACATAGACTAATCTGCATTGTCTTTGCCAGAAACGTTTAGTAGATGATTTGTGAAGCTTCCCATTCTTATATAAATCTAAAAATTGAAACCTTCGGAAATATATTTTATTTATTTACGACATTTTAAATTATTTTTTGAATTTCATTTTAAAATTCAGTTATATATATATAGTAAATAACTTATTTTCGTACGTTGTGTGAATTTGTAATTTATATTCCTTTCTCCATTTTTTCTTTAGAGTGATTTCATGCACTTTGAAAATCATGATTATATTTCTTTTATACGTTTTTGCTTCATAGCTCCTAAACTGACTAATCATGGCTCACCACAAGTAACTGAAAATGTTTGAAAACTGGGTTGTATTTTTTCTCTGGAAGCCAAAATTTAGAAGTGCAAATGGGAGAACTTTTATTTATTTCTAGCATTTTATTGAACAAAAATTATACAAATGGAAAATTATGTTTATGAAACAAAATTCAAAGAACAGTTTTTTAATAAAATAAAGCAATCAAATTACATCTTTTTAAATATATACTCCTTTTCTACCTCAACTAAAAACAATCTGATGTGTGCACCACATGACTTCCTTGTACGAAATATTAAATTATACGCATTTTGTATTTCATTTAAACTTATTGGATTGAATTAAATCTGCTTCATCGATAGCGCATAAACCACAATAGAATAAATGCACTCTTTAAAATTCACTATATTTGTTTACCACAGCGACACTCTAGCGGTAGCTTCACTTAACAGCATTATATCTCATTCATTTTATAACTCATCAGAATGCACAAAAATTATGTATATCACCTTTAGAATTATTTAATCGTTGCCAAATGCTCTATTCAAATACCATAATAAATCTAAAACGATGTGTAAACGAATTAAACAAACAAACAAAACAAAACAAGAACAACAACAACAAAAAAAAGTTTTTTCTCAGACGATTCAGTATTTCTCATTCAAATAATTCAGTTTTCACTTCGCGACAAGGCAAGAATACATAAAACTCAAATTATCTATATTAAAAATACGAAGCAAATCTTAATTCCTCGAATAAATTCCAGAATGGATTAAACATGATTTAATTCGTAATAATAAAGGAAGGCGTTATCTTTGTTGTTGCGAAGCTTACTTTCTCTAGATTGGCAACAAATCAACTGTTCTGCTAAGTTTAAAACGGAAACAAAAGAAAAATGATTAGGTTCAGCCGCACTAAACTTTTAAATTGTTGATAATTCTACAAATCTCGCATGCAGATTTACTAAAGGCATAAAAACTACTTAACCGGAATATAAGAACAACAGAATTCAACAATTTTTAAAGCAAAAAATGCGCAATTTACCAACATATGAGAATAAAAAATTTGAACTCACTCAGCCGAAGAACAGAATGGATATATATATAAATAAATTTATATACTTTTGGTGCTGCCGATTTCAACCAAAATAGGAGGTGCTCTCTACATGTTATAGAGGTCCTATATACAAAATTTCAACATTCTGAGGCTACACGTTTTTGAGTTATGCGAGATATATACATACGTACGTACGCACAGACGCCAAGAAAAAAATCTCTTCAGAATCCGTTTTAAATCAGTTTCATAATTTTTTGGGGGAAAATAGTTTTTTATTCTGTTCTTACGTACGAATGTCACTCAAAACCATCGTTAAATTGCATTCGGTAGCGGTCAAAATAGATATTTTCCTTGAAATATGACACCCAAACTTTTTCGCGATTACAATACTTCCTTTTTACTTCTTACAAGTAAGTAATAAAACATTCAAACTAATCTTTATTTAAAGTATGCAGTAAATCTAAACACATAATCTTGCTTTTATTTCTGCTGTACTAATATTAAAGAAAATATTAGTTGTTATTTGTGAAAGATAAAGCCCTTTATTTGCTTTTATTCAATTAAATGTGCAATGAGACGTTGCTACTCTTTTACTGACCTAAGATGAAATTTGTAATAATTATATATTATTAGATTTTTGTGCTTACACTTTATAATGCATTTTTACTTCCTTGTACGAAGTAAAAAGGAAGTATTGTAAGCTCGAAAAATTTTGGGTACCATATTTGAACGAAAATATCCATTTTGACCGCTATCGAATGCAATTTAACAAAGTTTTGCGTAACATTTGTACGTAAGAACAGAACAAAGGAGTCTTTTACCTCAAAATATTACAAACCTAATTTAAAATGAATTCTGAAGAGAATTTTTACATGGCGTCTGTGTGTACGTACGTAAGTATGTATGTATGTATCTCGCAAAACTCAAAAACGAGTAGCCTCAGAATATTGAAATTTTGTATATAGGACTGCTATAACATGTAGATGTGCACCTCCTATTTTGGCTGCAATCGGCCGCACCAAAAGTATATAAATTTATGTATATTCATAATGAAAGTAATTAAAAGTAAATTAATAAGCCCAAGACTTGCGCTAAAGCTGCAAAGTAATAAAGCGATAATTCACTATAATTATAAAAAGAAAACTCTCCATATTACATCTCCAAGCAACGGAAATTCAATTTAAAAACATTATTGAAAAGGTATTTTTCAGAATTAAAAAAAAAATACTAGAATTTTCAGTCCTCCTTGCTTTAACCACAGTTAAGGAAAAACTAAAACGCAAAAGAGCCAAAATCAAAGTAAACTTTTTAAGTATTGAAAAGCCAGTTATTGTTATTGATAGCAAATTAATCAACTTATCAAGAGGGTAAACCAATCTATCATCAATTAACAGTAACTAAAATAAGAGAGAGTGTTTCATCTTACTTCCAAGTAAGCATCAAATTATTTGCTAGATTCAAATTGATACTCAATCAAAATAAAGATATTAGTCACTAAACCAAAAGAATCCTGTTAAAAAGCAAATAATCTTTAAGATTAAAATTTTTTCACTAAGAACACAATTAATCTGAACGAGACGCTTACTTTAGAATACATATCCCCTACACTCTCTTTTCATTTCAAATACAAAAGTAAAAACAAAAGTAGATTCAAGAACAAATTTTAAAAAAATCATAAGAAGATTAAAAGTAATAATCCATAAAATTAAAGATTATTTTTTATAAATTTACGTATATATATATATCCATTCTGTTACTCGGCACATTGGGCTCCGTTTTCTAATTTTTATATGTCCTTAAATTGTGCATTTTTTGCTTTAAAAATGATTGAATCGTGTTGTTCTTATCTTCCCGTTAAGGTTTGTATGCCTTTAGTAAATGTGCATGCAAGATTTGTAGAATTATCAACAATTTAAAAGTTATTTAACTGTGGATAAGCATAACTATAACAGCCATATTTATTTACATTTGAAACTTAGCAGAATAGTGGATTTGTTGCCAATCCGGAGAAACTAAGCTTCGCAATAACAAAGATAACGCCTTCTTTTATTATTGCGAATTAAATCTTGTTTAATCCATCCTGAAATATATTCGAGGAAGTAAGTGTTTACGATTTACTTCGTAATTTTTAATATAGATATTTTGAGATTTTATGTATTTTTGCCTTGTCGCGAAGGGAGAGTGAAAAACAGTTTCTTTCTTCTTCTTTTTCTTTTTTTTTAAATTCCAAAGGGGCTTTATTCCTATACCTAGAGGCTATTGTTTTCGTTTTGCGATTTTGCGTCGAATCACTCTGAATGTTCGTTTCACTTTCCAAACTGTTGCCACCAAATATTACCGCCCTGTATTATATTTGAAGAAATTAAATATTGAAGAATCTGCATCAATGTATATATTTTTCTCGAATTGAGATAAAACAACGGTACTTAGAGCCATCAAATTTTGAATGCTGTAATCCTACTGCGAATATGGGCATCTGGAAGCCCAAATTTTAAATTTGGATTTTGTTTTATTATCGTTTTCATATTTTGTAAAACTTTAACGCATTTTTGATTAATATACTTAACGGTTTCAAAGCAAGCAGTACCAACGTTGTAAAGAAAAAAACATTTTTATATAGACACGCGCGAGACTGTCTACCAGAAATTCTAAAGATGTGTTGTTTTTAAATATTTTTAATCCAAAGGGACGTTGTTCCAAATGCTCTTGAAACGTGTATCTGTATGTAAATGAAAAAACAAAACCCCGCCCCTTTGGGCATACTAGAAAATCTAAAAGTGTTCTGTTCTTTTAAGCATCTGAATCAAAATATAGCAGTTAATGGTTTTTCTATCAATGTTTACAGCCAACCCATTTCCCAAAGGTTATGAGTCGATTTTCGTATTATATGCATTTATCTCAATTAATTTATTAGAGCCTTAAAAATACTTGCACTATACTAAAATACCGAAACGATGTATTATATTTTTATGTAATTTAAGTAAACGAAATAATTATAAATATATAAATAATTAAAAGCTGACTTAATGCTGCATAGTTTATAGCGAAAAATAACCGATCTGAATATCTGGAGTCTGGATACATAAATTTCTGCTGTACTTGTATACATATAAATATTCTACCTATTAAAATAGTGACATAAAATTTAAATTTTTGATATACTTGAAGTGAACTGGAATGCAAGCTGATTTTTGTATTCACATACTCATGACATTCTTAATTCTAAATAAACAGCTGAGTTATCTTGAACAACTCAGTCTGTAATTACTATTTATGATTACGCTTGTCGATTTCAACCCCTTTATTATTCATCCTGATGTTTTATGAATGTAATGTTTATCAAGTATTTAAATAAAATGTAAACTGAAATTCAAATAATGGCTAGAGCACAGAGGTTCTCAAACTTTTTGCCCCATGCATCGCTTTTAACATTGTTATTCGATCATCCCCCCTACCCCATTTTCAAAAATTCGAAAAATACAGATAGATTTCTTTAATTTTAAATAATTTTTTTAAATTAAACGAGAAAAAGAAATTATTGATAAATGCTAAAACTTGAATAAAAGTAATTTTTTATATTCATAAACTGAAACTAAATGCTTAAAAAGAGTATTTACTTCGGTAAATAAAAGGCTGACCGCATTCCCCCTCTGAAACTATAAAATTACCCCAAGGGAGAAATTCCTCCCTGTGGGAGATTCCATAGTCTAGATAATAACAGAATACATCTAGACAATAACAATAACAGAACAGACATCAGAATAAGACTAATCAATGTCCCTACTTGTACCTTTAACAAAAAGAAATGTTTTTCGAAACTATGTTAAAAATAAAAGGCTTGTTTTAGTTTTTCTTAATATAAAGAGAAGCCCCTCATTATATTAAACTGGAGATTTTTGCTCGGAGACTAAATTAGACTTTCCAGTTTTTATCAATAGTCATGGTAGAAAAAAATATTTTTTCAGCACTTTGCTGCAGTTGCTATATATGTTCGTTAAAAGATATGTTTTATTTATAAAAGCTGTTAATGTGGATGTCTTACAAGACTTTTGCTTTTTTGTACAATATTTATTATTAAATATCACGGAAAGTGTGCTTAATATGTAAGAGGATTTATAATTCAGGAAAGAAAACTCATTTCTTGGCGGGCTTCTTATGCGCTATTAAGAATTCCGTTATTTGCATTCAGAGATTCATTCAAAATATAGTGAGTGAAATGGAATATAATATGAGCAGACGGTTTTATGCTGAAAATTTTGATATTTTGATTCTTTATCAACTCTGTCCCAAAATACTAAAAATAATGCAGTCATAGCTATGCAAATACTTTTGTTGTCTTAATTTTAGTAGTATTAAGAGATTGCTTTTATTAAGCAATTAAAAATGCATTTTTGACATTTTGATATGCTGACATGGTACTGTGTTTCTAGAAGTAAAGCCTATGTATTTTATAAGTTTGCTGCGTTTCTCCAATTTCTATTTATCCTCTCTTTTTTTTTGAATATATGCCAATGCAGCACAAAATGCGCACAACACATTAAATAACAGGTGTATGTAAGTACTTAATGTATTGCAACGTATTGTAAATATTATTGCATTTTAATAATCTCATAAAACTTATATTTTGCATAGTTTTGGTTTTCAAGTAAGAAGCGTAATGAACCATTTTCAGAATGTTTTCAATATTTTAAAATGAATTGAAACTTATTGCAAGATTTGTTTATTTCCTTCCTTGCACGAAGTAAAAAGGAAGTATTGTAATCGCGAAAAATTTCGGGTCTCATATTTCAACTAAAATATCCATTTTGACCGCTATCGGATGCAATTTAACGATGTTTTGCATAATATCTAAACGTAAGGACGTAATAAAGGACTCTTTTTCCAAAATAAAATTATAAAATTGATTTCCCCAATAAAATTATAAAACTGATGGATTCTGAAGAGATCTTTTTCTGTGCGTACGTACGTTCGTACGTACGTATGTATGTATGTATCTCGCATAACTAAAAGAATAGCCTCAGAACGCTGAAATTTTGTATATAGGACTGCTATAACATGTAGATGTGCACCTCGCATTTTCGTTGCAATCGGCCTCACCAAAAGTATATATATATATCCACTCTGTTACTCGGCTCAGTGAGCTCAGTTCTTTTATTCTTATATGTTTGTAAACTGTGCATTTTTTGCTTTAAAAATGATTGAATTATGCCGTTCTTATCTTTGGGTTACGATTTTATGCCTTTAGTTAACTTGCATGCAGTAATTGTGGAATTATCAACAATTTAAAAGTTTTTTTTATTGCTACTAAGCCTAACTTTTGGTTATGATAGCGGACATATTTGTTTACATTTGATACTTAGCAGAATAGTGGATTTGTTGCCAATCTAGAGAAACTAAGCTTCGCAACAACAAAGTAACGTCTTCTTTTATTATTGCGAATTAAATTATGCTTAATTCATTCTGGAATTATGATTTAAGCTATTAGCTTGTTTTTGCGTATAAAATATAATTTTAACAGTAAAAATTGCTTTTTAATTGTTTTAACTGTACTTGGTTTTTATGTTTTTCTATAGCTTTCAATTTTTAATGAAAATATTTCGTATTTTTATGTATTTTTGCCTTACCTCCAAATAAGAACTGAATTAATTAGTAGCGCATGCGCATTAGGTAAGCGGCACTGAATCGTATGTGAGAAGCTGTTTCTTTTTTATTGTTTAATTTCTTTTATACATCGTTTTAGATTTATTATAGTATTTGAATAGAATATGTGGTAATTCTTCAAATGCTATAATGTTTGTGCACTCTGAGTTATAAAATGAATGAGATTAACGCTGTTAAGTGAACCTAGCGTCTATAGTGAACTTTAAAGAGCGCATTTACCCTATTGTGGTTTATGCGGTATCGACGAAGTAAATTTAATTCAAAATTCGTTAACTGTTAATTCAATAAGTTTAAATGAAATGCAGGAAAATTGCGTATAATTTAATATTCCGTAGAAGGAAGTCATGTGGTGTGCACATCAGATTTTTTAATTTTAATTTATTGAAACTTACATTATTATTTACATTACTTATTAATGCAATAGTGATATTTTTTTTTTAAATTTCGAATTTTTTAAGTTCTCGAAATCATTTGCTTCTGAAAATGAAATAAAAGAAGGAAAGGGGCGGGAGAGATATTTAAGCGATTCCATTGTTATTAATCCAGTGGCATTCTCGTTTTTTCTTATAAGGTACTTTTTTGAAATTTGATATTTTTGAATCCCTTGAAATCAGTTTCTTCTAAAAAATGATATTTATTAAAAAAACAAGTAAATAAATCAAAAGTATAAAATAAAATATATTTAAATGAAATTTAAATGGATCGTATCGGAGTGCGACTGCTATGTTTATTAACATGAAACAAGTGATTATTTAATTTACGATGATATAATTTACGATTATTTCGAAATCCAAATTGTTGTGTTTTCGAAGCAGCTGTCTGAAGAATTAAAAGCATTCAGAAGAATTAAAATTTATAAAATTATTCTGATAAATGTTAATTAAAAATTTTTACAAATATCTATGTATATAAGGAAGAATGTATGTATGTTTGTGTGTTTGTTCGCGATTAAATCAGTCAGTACTATAGGTATCGTTACCAAACTTTCCACAATTCTTTTCCGGTATTGGGAAAGATCGCAGGTCAACTTTTTTTCAAAAAAAAAAAATGTAAAATCAGAGATATTAATTAAAAACTCAGTCTTTAATTACTATAGCAATATCTCGCACGCTGGAGATAAAAATTTGCTTTATTTCAAGAAGTGTTGCCACTGCTCGCTTTCAAATCGTAGAGTTTTGTTAATATAAAATTTCTAAGTTTTACAATTAAATAAAAATAGCATTGCGAAGCATTAAATGCATTATTTCCGATTCCAAAAATTCGTGGGAAGCCATTTCGACTGTTCTCATCTTCATACGACTATAATCAGCCCAGATGTTAATTGAAAATTCCAAAAACACTAATTTTCGCACTCATTTTTCCGAGTGGTAACAATCTGGCGCGTTGGAGATAAAAATGTTTTATTTCGAAAAGTGTTGCTACTGTCGCTTTTAAGTCGTAGAGTTTGTTAATAAAAAATTTGTAAGTTATACAAAATCTATATATATAAAGAAGAATGCCTGTTTGTGTGTTTGTTCGTTATTGGTTTTTGATCAATTATAATCAATTTTTTGCCACATCTAATCTCCTAAAATTGAATGCAGGTGAAATATTGGATAGAACTTGAGCTTTTACGACCATTTGATTAGAAAGACGAAAATTATTAAAAACTGCGTGCTAATGTTCTTGATATAATGAGAGAGAATTAGCTTATTTGCCTATCGAAATTTTTTATGTGGGTTCCATATCGCATCAAACTGTAAAATGTATAAATATGAATCGTAAATTTTGCATCGTTGTTAGAGAAGGATTACAGCGGTATCGTTCTCTTTTTGTTAGATACATTACTCTCAGTTTAACTGGTATCGGATACTTCTGCTAGTTTTAATGTAAACATAAGTTAGGCTTATTTGTATAACTATTATGAATGAGATATACTGTTGCAATATCTTTGAACTATTAGTATACTGTAAGGAAAAAAGTTTCGATAAGTTATATATGTATTTGAATTCATATGTTTATGAGATTATCTTTTACGCTTTATGGTTTTACGTTTGTTTTTGATCATAAAATTCTATTTTCTAGTTATTCCAAACTGAATTTACAGTTAATTTAAAAACCAAAATTGTGTGTCCTCATGATTAATGCTGACCGTGTATTTAAATTATTTGTTGTCTCGAAAATTTATATTTCTGCCTCAAAGCATGACATTTGAGAAAATGTAGAGGTGCTTGCATTGCACTTGCGTGCGTTTTATACTTATTCATTAATGCAAACACACGCTAAGTTAATGCAAAAGATAAGCAACCAGACAAAGAACAGAATACATTTGTTCTATATATTCGCGTGCAGTTAAAAAAAAAACTTTCAAGTTTTTCGATATTCCTGGAGGTAAACAACTAAAACATATCCCAGGAAAGGCGTAAAAGTAAAACAGCATCATTCATCTACATTCGGCTGAACTCCCTTAACAACCACAAACACGTGACTGATCGAATAATCTAAACACTCTT
>KK119585.1:0-59583 GCA_000611955.2 Stegodyphus mimosarum
CACAAAAATTCTTCCAAACTGTGCCTTACCCTTACGGTTCAGATGCAATTCGTCTCTTGACAGGCAAGTACTCCAGTAGTAGTCACTAGACCTGCAAAAAGAAAACTCTTCTGGGCTTTTGAATGCTTCGAAAAGATTAATGTTTATCCGGGCTAATTTTTTGTTGAGCTTCTTTAAACTGTACGGGTTGAAACCAGTCTCGAATAAATTTCGTTCTCGCGGGAGGATACCTGAAAAGAGAATGATCTTCGGGTTTAATCGCTGAATAACCTTATATAGAAAATCATATTTATGATGAATATCATCCAACATGCCACAAGAGTTATTGGTACTCACGTGAACCAAAACTAACTCAAAATGATTGTCTATCAAGGTGATCTTGCGTGTCAACCTTTCAATCGTAGCACCGGGAAAACAATGAAAATGAACTTCGTAATCTAGTAAATTCAGCAATAAATATTCTTTTAAATATTTTATCATCGAATCCCCGATTATAAGTATCTTCATTTTTCCTGACTGCTTAGATAAAGACATAATACAAATAACAAAATCAAATTAAGAGTTAGCACGTGCAATCAAGCATCTTCATTTTTCCTGACTGCTTAGATAAAGACATAATACAAATAACAAAATCAAATTAAGAGTTAGCACGTGCAATAACAGCACTTACCTACGAAAATGGCGGAATACGATTTATATTTTCATTACATTTACGTATTTGGCGCCAGTGTGAAGTTTGGCGTAAAAATGCAACTCTTAAGACAACCCTCCGACCAATAACGCCAAGTACACTTTTCCGTACACTTTCCGCCTTTGCTGTACATAATTGTGCAAACCCCGAGACTTGAAATCGAAGTGCATTCTGGGACTGAACAAAAAAATACGAAACTTTGGAATCAGATGCTTGCACTGGAGATGTAATTGCATTCAATTCTTTATCCAATTTTTTATTTTTAATAAATGCTGGATAAAATAATTTTATTGAAGTACTACCTTCACTTTCTTCTTAGCGGATATTTATAATTATTGTCTCATGATAATAAGTAATTAGAAATCAACCAGTAATGGGATGTGAAGTTCTTTTGGTGAACATGATGACCGCACATATCCACAAGTGGTGACCTGGACGTGATTTGAACACGCAACCTTCTGATCTGGATTTTCTACTGTAGGATTATGCTGTTATCATGCTGTAAAAGGATGTTTTTCTTCATATAGTGAGAATTTAGCAGTGCCACATTATTCTTACTTCCGTTTCGTATTTCGAGCCAAACCGAAACTGACTCTCGCCAGAGTCTTTAACATAGACTGCTTTTCGGAATTATTTGTGATTACGTTCGCCGCTTCCTACGAAATGGGTGAGCAATTTCATTTTTTAAATTCCTATGCACTCTGAATCATATTTATAATCGAATTTTCATGACATGCGTCTGTATGAGCTATGTGGTTGAGATCTGCATAATTATTTCTCTCGCATTATTTTCATGTTATACAAATCATTAACATTTTTAGTAAGAATATTGGCAGCACATCCTTGAGACTTGAAATCGAAGTGCATTCTGGGACTGAACAAAAAAAGTACGAAACTTTGGAGTCAGATGCTTGCACTGGAGATGTAACTGCATTCAATTCTTTATTCAATTTTTAATTTTTAATAAATGCTGGATTAAATAATTTTATTGAAGTACTACCTTCACTTTCTTCTTAGTGGATATTTATTTTAGCGGTTTAACATTCCTCGCGTTCAAAAATTTAATCACGGCACAAATCTCACAGTCAGCGGTAGAACTAATTGTTTTAAACATTTTGAGTGTGCACAGCAAACTGAAAACACAACATAGAGCAACCAAAATGGCGACAATTGAAAGTCAGTGAACAAGAAAGACTAGTGCGCATGCGCGGGACGCCTACCACAGCACTAGAATGAAACGGTACTTAGTTTCCGAATACGATTAGTAATAATCTTAGGCAGTTAATTACTATTATGCTTTCTTTCATTTATGTTTAGGCCTTTTTTTATAAATTATAAACAAAAACAAATTTATATATTTTAAAACAAAAATTGTATTATATGAAATTAACCTTTCATCTAAAGTAAAATTATGATCTTAGATAGTTACTATTATGCTTCCTTTCTTGCATTAGGGTTACCATAATTATTTCGGGCATCAACAATAGTTTGACGATTTTTTACAGTCCCTATAACGGAATGGTACCTTCGGTATTTAGGGTTCTATAATTATTTCATAACCCTGGTAGTTTGCTCCAAATATTTAGCACTTTTATCGGAATCATCACTATGGTTCTAACTTGCTGTTATTTGCTTCGAACGCAGCTGTGTATGGATATCCTCTTTTTTTCTTTTTGCTGATGTTGTCTCGAATTGTGTATAGATATCTACTTTTGTTAAATAAATAAATAGATAAATAAAAATCTACTTTTCTTTTGATACTGTGTAACTTTGTTGCTGTTGTGTGTCATAGTGAAAGCATAAGTTCCCCATTGTATTAGCTTAAAGTTAGCTTCCCAAACAAATTTTAAATGATCATGAAATGTCCCCGCCCTTTTTTTCTTTTGTTTCGCAAATGCTTTCAACTATCTCAAACGCACTTAAAGGGTATTAATTATTACTAAATTAATATAGTAATTAATACACAATATTAGGTTAGTATTTCCAATACGTTTCTCAACTTACTACATATTTACAATTATTATTATTGTTACGCTTTATTTTTAAATGGAATTTTTTTCGTTAAAAAAAATTCATATCAAGTGCTGAAAATTTATTTTTTCTCTCAAATAAAATTGTTCCTTTTCTTTTTGCTTTTTCTTCCCGTGACTTAGCAGCTGCAAAACAAGACGTCTGTTTGCTTTTTCTGTCAATGTTTATTTTACGAGTAGAGCACAGTCTTACTGCATTCCTGAAAGCCAATCATAAACGAAAACAATTTTCCAAATAGAAATTAATGTAAAATGGATTAATTTGCTCCTAGATCACAGACGACTGTTTAATTGAATTTTACAACAGTACTTTGTACACAAATCCATAACCAAACATAAGTGGATATAACCAAAATTGGAAATAATTAAATACAAAGCACAGCATTAAGCAGATAAAGTAGACGAAAACTTTATTTAATTGTAATATACTGGTGTGATGGAGAATTGTATAAATGCAAAAATGACGAGGAATGTGTTATTGTTTGGGTTTGAAATTTCCTTCTATAAAAACATCAGATAATTAACTCTAGATAGATAGATTCGTGCGTAGCTTCGCACATTAGTCGAATAGGAACATTGAAGTTCCTATTAAAATATTTGATATTTCGATTGGCATGAGTTTTTCAATCTTTTATAATCAGTGCAAATCTGTAAGTGATTACTTGTAAATAATGTACATATTAAACTTTACGTTTTTAAAATTATTCAACCTTTGATTTGTATGACTCTTTGAATTTTTGAAACAAAAACTGGTGCATGCGGCCATCAATTTGGATTTAGCACATAGCAAGTGTGCGAAGACAGCAAAAGGTAAGGCTAAATTTTCTATTTTGTAAAGTAGAGCCATGGCAGAAGATTCTGTTCTTAAACTGAAATCGAAACGAAAAGTTCTAAGGACCACCGTGTCCAAGATTCTAAAGAAACTCGAAACGGAATTAGATAAAGAAGACATTAGTACAAGTATAATAGAAGAAATTTTAGATCAATTAATTATGAAATCGAAATCTCTGACTGATTTAGATGCTCAAATACAGCGCGATTTGAAAGTGGAAACCGACGAATTCGAAACTGAAATAACATCTTGTATCGAATACGAAGAGAAAATCCAATTATGGCAGTTTAGAGCGAATAAAAAATTGAAAGAATTAACTAAAGTGACAAATTCGGATAACGAAAACAGCATTTTTAACGAAACCGCCAAAGATTCTCAAAACGAAAGCAATAAATTTACCCGTCTGCCAAAATTAACTATCTCTAAATTCTACGGAGATTATACCCAGTGGACAAGTTTTTGGAACTCTTTCAAAGTAGCAATCCACGATAATGAATCTTTAACAAAAATCGAAAAATTTAATTACTTAAAATCGTACTTATGCGGCAACGCTGCACACACGATAGAAGGTTTCTGTATTTCGGAACAAAATTACGACGAAGCTGTTGAAATTCTTAAAAAAAGGTTTGGCAGGAAAGATATCATTATAAACTCACAAATGCAAAAACTCCTGAATCTTACCCCAGTAACTAAAACCAGTGACATTTTAAAACTTCGCAAACTTTGTGACACTATAGAAACCGAAATACGCAGCTTGAAATCGTTAGAAGTCACACCAGATAAATACAGTTATATGTTGATCCCGGCAATAATGAAAACACTGCCTTCTGAGATAACTTTAGAGTTTAATCGTAAAACGGATTCATCATCCTTTTTTAATGTTGATAAATTAATGCAATTTCGGAATTAGAATGTCGGGAAAGAAACCATCTTTTGCTCTCTACCCATAAATCAGAAAACACTTCCTGTGCTAAAGAGAAGAAGGGGGGGAAGGAGAGTATAACGTCTTCTGCTTACCAGCTCTTGGCGCTAGTTAGTGAAAACAAAACTGCTAATTGGTGTCTGTTTTGTAAAACATCTAAACACGTTACTGAAAAATGTGAGTCATTGACAGTTGATGAGAAGAGAAATTTATTGCGTAAGCAAGGAAGATGTTTTGTATGCTTGAAATCGAAACACCGAATGAAGGACTGCAAAAGTGGTGTCGTTTGTTCCAGATGCAAGGGCAAGCATAACCGTTCTATATGTTTTCAGGCAGTATGCTTGAAATCGAAACATCGAATGAAGGAATGCGAAAGGGGTGTCGTTTGTTCCAGATGCAAGGGCAAGCATAACCGTTCTATATGCTTTCAGGCTGAGAAAGAACTAAAAGAAAAAAATGACAGTGTACAAGATTCACATGTTCTTTCAACATTTTCTGGGAATAAAATTAAAACCATTTCACTTCAAACCTGTTGCGTAACAGTCCGAACAAATACGCAGTCGGTTTTTATAAGGGCTCTTCTGGATTCAGGTAGTATGCGTTCTTTTGTGGGAAAGGAAATCGCGGATAAATTGAAGCTTCCTATTATTCGATCAGAAACTCTTTCAATATTTACGTTTGGAAATAAAACACCCATTAGAAAAACATTTAACGTTGTTAAGATAAAGTTAGAGAACAAGGAAATACCGAATTCGAAAATCGAAATTGAAGCCCTCGTGACTGAACAAATTTCAAGTTCTGATTTACCACCTCCTAATGTGAATAAACACATTATAAGCAAACAGTTAGAACGTTTACAACTCGCAGACTCTTGGGATTGTAAGGAAAAAATAACTCTTTTGATAGGAGCTGATTATTATTATGATATAGTGACTGGGAAACTTAAACGTTTAGACAACCATTTAGTAGCTGCAAAAACGCTATTCGGTTGGTCTCTGCTAGGTTACACTAAAGGCACAAGGTGCACTTCTACAGCCTTTAATATTGTAGTTGAGGAAGATATAATATCTGATCAAATAAGAAACTTTTGGGAGCTTGAAAGTTTAGGTATAAAGCCTGAAAATGAATTATCTGATCCATTGGAAGATGCTATAATGGAAAAATTCGAATCGGAAATTTTATACAAAAATTCCCGTTACAAGGTTAGGCTGCCATGGAAGTCTGATAGAAAATATGAGTTACACAATAATAAAGCGGTTGCGGTGAAACGATTTGAGAAACTCATAAAGCGATTTCAGAATAACCCCGAACTTTTTTATTCATACCAGACAGTTTTACAAGATTATTTACAACAAAACATCATTGAACCAGTTCCAGACACTGAACTCAAATCACAATGTGAAACCCAAATCACATTTTATTTGCCTCACAGAGAAATCATTCGCAGTGATCGAACTACTAGTAAACTACGTATCGTATTCGACGCGTCCTCACATGAACCTGGTGAAATTTCGTTGAACGACTGCTTACATATTGGTCCAAATTTGTATCCTGACATTTTCGAACTTTTATTAGCCTTCAGACTTCATCCTGTAGCCTTTATAAGTGACATAAAGCAGGCTTTTCTGCAGATAGAAGTAGATGAGAAAGACAGAGATGTAACACGTTTTTTGTTTACAGAAAACCCATTCGAAGATCCACAAAATTTCATAACTTACCGATTCACTCGTGTGTTATTTGGCGTAAATAGCAGTCCATTTTTATTGGCTGCAACCATTAAACACAATTTGAAACAATATAAGAAAACCTACCCTGCCACTTGCGAATTCCTAAATGATCACATTTAGGTAGATGACATCATTGGAGGACACCAAAATGTTAAACTTGCTTTCAATACCAGTTTAGAATGCATCAGCATTTTTAGAGATGCCAGTATGATTCTACATAAATGGCATACCAATTCTCAAGAACTGCGCGAACTGTGGATTAAAGAAGGTATTGAATGCCAAGAATCTCCTTAAATTTCGGAAGCTAGAAACCCTCCATTGAAAGTGTTAGGAGTCGCTTGGGACAATCAAAGTGACTCAATTTACTTTGATGTCAAAAATTTGATAACATTTCTATCAAAACAAGTTAATACTAAACGTTTTGTCTTGCAGGCAATTGGACGAATTTTTGATCCTGTAGGTCTATTATCTCCGTTTGTACTTAGAATCAAAATCATATTGCAACAAATCTGGGTACTTGCTTTAGATTGGGATGATGAACTACCTGAAAATTTATGCTCTGTATGGAAAAAATGGTGCAAAGAAGTTTCCAGTTTGGATGAAATCTGTATTCCACGATATTATTTTTCTGCATTTGGTAATAGTGATGTGGAAAGGATTGAGCTGCACTGTTTTTCTGACGCTAGCATAAAAGCGTGTGGTACAGTAGCATATCTGCGCATAATTTCCAGTAATGAACAAATATTTACGGTTTTTGTTGCTTCCAAAACTAGAGTAGCGCCTTTAAAATCGCTCACCTTACCTAGGTTGGAACTTATGGGAGCTCTTTTATCGGCTAAGTTAGGCACTAGTATCGTTAAAGTTTTGAAGTTACAACTTTCATGTTTTTTCTGGACTGATTCGAAAGTCACTCTTTTCTGGATAAAGGACTGAGGAGTGAAGGGATTGCACGTATGGCATGGCCAGCGTATTCGTCCGACCTTAATCCCAGTGAAAATCTTTGGGATGCTCTCGGCTGTGCTGTATCTTCAAGTTTCCGACCTCCAGCCACTCTTATTGAGCTGGAAACTGCTCTACAAGAAGAATGGCGTTTGCTTAATTCTGCGGTGGTTGACCTCCTAACTGAAAGCATGGTCCCAATGTGTAAACTTTGTATACAGATGAGGAAGGATCTTTTTTTTTGCATTTTACATCTTCGTGCTCAACGTTTGCAAGTGAGTGTACATATATAACAAGTAAATAAAAAGCTGATCTCATTCCTGACTAAAACTATGTAATCCCCCCCGGGTCTAAAGGCACATCACTGTAGATAACAATACACATCCTAAGTGTCAAAGGGTGTATCTGCAATACAATCTGGACATAATTTCCCCCAAACTGAGTTCACAGTCCTTTGCAATAACCTACCAGGATTTGTTAACGAGAATTAAAAAATGGAAAATATTAGAACGACATTTCCATAAACCTTTGAGTGTTAATTATATAGTTACGGATTTTGTATTTATTTAGAATTCTAATTAAAATTGTTTTATTTTCTCCTGCAACGCAAAAGAACTTGAAGAGAAAGCTACATCAGAAAAGTAAAAATACAAGAGTGCGTGCAGTTAATATTTAATAAAAAAATATCTCATAATTGTTGCGGCTCTCCAGATAAAACGAGGTTTGGTTGAAACGAGGTGATGGTTTTAAATTTATACATGCCTGCTTGTCCTCCACTGAAGCTCTCTACGTATGATGGGAAGACTTCTTGGCAAGTTTATAAGACACAGTTTTCAATAGTGGAAGCAAACGGATGGGATTTCCAAGCTAAGGCCTGTTATCTCCCTGCTTCTTTGAGAGCAGACACAGTGGAAATCCTTCAGACTCTTCCCAAAAACCAGAGGCTAGATTTTGAAGCATTATCCGGCGCGTTGGAGCTGTACTTTGGAATAAAATGCTTAAAGACTACAGCACGCTTCAATTAAGGTCCCGTCAACAGAAGCCCACTGAAACACTCAAGAAGGTCGCCACGGATGCTGAAAGGCTATCTCACCTCGCCTTTTCGGAGTGCCTGACGCAAACAAGGGAAATCCTGTCCCTGCAATACTTCATTGACGCACCCGGGATCCTGAAATACAGAAAGCTCTAGTGTACGGCGTGAAATTCGAGGTAGCCAAGCAAGCAACTCGTAGAGATCGCCACCCAGTCAGAGCAGTGCAATACACGAGTGAGTGGATCAGTTGATGGCTCGTTTAGATGACTTATCCAGACAAATCAATGCCTTGAGACGTTATATTAGTGATAAGAAACCGACCGTAAAGTGCTAGAGCTGCGGTGCTTTAGGGCACATGCGAAGGGACTGACGAACGCCCCAGATCACGGACAATATAAACAGGCAATTAAATGCTTTGAGATGGAAAAGGAATGACAACAAACCAAAGTGCTGGACCTGCGGAGCTGAAGGCCATGTACCAAGGAACTGCAGAGCACCCCAGAGCATGCAAACTAAGACCATTTCCCAGCAACGACGCAGGAAACAAATTAATGGCAAGATCACAGAGAAGAATTTGAAGGGTAATGAGAAGACTCATTTTAAAGCGCTGAAGATTTCTGCAATGAGTGGCAACAGTAATGGACTATCCATTAATGGGCATATCGATGAGTTTCTTGCAATATGATCATTGACACAGGAGCTAATGTTACCATCATTCGGAAAGATTTAGCTCGACAATTTAAAGATAAGTTCATTTGGACGCCATCTTGTGCTACCCTCCAGACTGCGTACGGCGAGAAAACTGACATAGATGGGAAATTAAACGTGAACATCGAGCTGAGAAGTGTCGCCTACGATCACACGGCATATGTGGCGGATATTACAGGTCCTTGCATATTATGATTGGACTTTCCAAGGGAATACAATTTTTCCTTGGACTTCAAAGACAACAAACTGTTTTCAGTATCAGAGGAGATACCCATCAATCATCAGAAAGGATCCTCACCTTGAAACGCCGACGCGTTGTCTGAACAAACCTGCTCAGAAAGTTGCCGAAATCATATTAGGGTTGAAGAGAAACCTGAGACTACCTGTAGTTCTCCATTCCAGATGCTCATCGATCGAGACCTTCGTCATTGTGACCTCCTATTTAGTCGTCCAATGGACGTGCCTTCATCGCCTGAGGAATACATCCAAGATGTACAGGCCCGGTTTGAAGTGACGCATAATTCTGCACGAGAGCGAGAAAACATGGTGAAGACCCGATACAATATCAGAGTTACAGAACATCGTTTCAATGAAGGAGACAAGGTGTGGTTGTGGAATTCGACTCGAGAAAAAGGGACTCTCTCTGAAACTAGTCACCTTGTGATGATCTGTAAACAGGCTGAGCTACGTTGTGGTTCGGATCCATAAGTCATCGAACTCCAAGCCTAAAGTCATTTATTATGACAAGTTAGCTCCTTACTATGACCATTGTACGTAGTGTATATAATTGTAAATAGCATAAGACCATGGTCCTTTTTGTATTTAGCATTTGATTCGTATTTGGTGATCGATAGTATTTGATTTTTTGAAAGCTACTTATTGCAATTATTGTTCATTTTGTTATTCTAATGTAATGTTTATTATTGCATTGATGCCTTGGTTGTACGTTTGGCTTCCTGTCCAGGACGTGCAGTCCTTGGCAAGGGGGCAGTGTTATGGATTTTGTATTTATTTAGAATTGTAATTAAAATTGTTTTACTTTCCTGTGCAATGCTGACAAATCTGAAGAGAAAGCTACATCGGAAAAGTAAAAATATAAGAGCGTGTGCTTTTAATATTTAATAAATAAATATCTGGTAATTCCTGTTGACATCCAGAAAAATCGCGAAAAGATTTTACCAGAATGTTCCTGTGAATAATTAAAAAGCTTATAAATTAAGTTGGATTAAAACAACTCAGCTCACTTGCTGTTGTTTTAAGGGAACTCTATGTTTACTAGCACTCTTATTGATTGTAGTGAATTCGCTGTGAAATTGAATTAACTTTCTCTGTTTTGGATCGAGTTCTGTTTAACGTTTGAGATATTGTATTATTGTACGAATATCTCTGAGGAAATATTTCAACATTTTGTTTTATTTGTTGTGTAAAGAATAAGTTTTATTAACTTTTTATCGACTTATGCATTCAATCCATTACGAACCTGTATGCAGGCAACAATATGGTATAAGTTACCACAAAACAATTTTGAAAATCGTATGTTGTTAACTTGACTCGAAACATGGTTCCTCATCCAAAGCATTGTTTGTTCATGAAGCGAAGTGTTTGTGATCTGAGAATTGATCAGATCAATAATTGGTTGGCGAATTGTAAGCATAGTATGGGTAACTGGAATTTCACTGTAGTTTTAAATTCAATTATGCCTTTTTTTAAAGTTTTATTAAATTAAGAGCAATTATGTCTTTTTTAAGTTTTTCTTTAATATTCTAATTGTAATAAAGTGCATAAAATATGGACTTCTCTTTTAGAGTATGGATATTTGTGGACATGAGCCTAGTCTTGTATTGTTTTTCGATTTGCTTGTAATGCTCTGCCATCTACTATATCATGCTGTGGCTCGGCTGATCTTAGGTCATGTTAGAACATTTTGCATTTCACTACCTTGTCAGTAGATGGCTGCACCAGTCCAATACATTGGATTTGAACTTAACATTTCAGTGGCCTGGTGATAGCTCAGGAATTGGTAAAAAAATCAATTTAAATTATGAAAGAAAAGTGTAATAATTATTTGTCATTGCTAATAACTGTAATAATGTGTATTCAATTTTTTTAAATTAAGTGTGTGAATTTTCAGAACATTTTTTTGCTGTATTATTGTTTTTAAATTTTCATATGTAACTGTAACTTTGACAAAATAGGATTTGACCATGTGGGTGCTGTCCACCATGTGTTAGAGTTGGATTTGCTGAAGGTGGAAGTCTGTAGCTGCTTTTCTGTATAAGTTTTTAGTACTGTTCATGATTATGAATAAAAGTCTCCAATCAGTTTAATTTGCAATGAGTTGAACTAATATCTGGTGACCCGTGTTTTATTAGGAATGCTAATGTTTTAGTTTGACTTAAAATTGCAAACATGCCATTGGACAGTGAGTCTGCATCTACTTCAAAACTTGAAGCTAGTAAAGTGAGTGTTAAGATACCGCCATTTTGGGTAGAGAAACCTGAAATGTGGTTTTTCACCGTCGAGGCACAGTTTAAAATCAGTGGAATTACTTCCGAAGACACAAGATTTAATTACCTAGTTGCACAATTTGAACCCAAATTTATAGAAAACATTTGGGACATCATTCGAGACGATATGCCAAACAAGTATTCACCCGCTAAAGAAAGACTTCTGAGCACCTTTAAAGAAAGTGAAAACAAACGCATCAAGTGATTGCTAACTGGACTAGAATTAGGAGACCTAAAGCCCAGCCAACTACTCCGAAAAATACGTGCCCTTGGAGATGCGGATGATGTGTCTGATAAAGTTCTGAGGACTTTATGGATGGAGAAACTGCCAGATCAAGTAAAAAACATTTTAATTGTTAGTGATGAAGGCACTGATAAGTTGGCCGCAATGGCCGATAAAATTCTTGAGATGAATCCCCGGATAGAGCTTGCGAGTGTTGTCCAAGAAGCTGACCCATATGATATGTTGTTAAAAAAAATTTCTTCACTTGAGCAACAAATTGCGACTCTGACTGTTCAACACACGAGAGACAGACAACGAAGTCGAAGCCATCAAAGAAATAGAAGTCGCAGCAGATCCCGCAAGCATTTTGACCCAGATGGAAAATACTGTTTTTTCCATTTCAAATTTGGAAAAAAATGCTACCCTGATAAATGCAAACCTCCCTGCAGTTGGAAGCAGCCGGAAAACTGCAACTAGCAGTAGAATCAGCGGCAAGCCCTGCTGCTACTGGAAACATTAATTGCCGCAAATTTCGCCTTTTTATCAAAGACAGGAAAACAGGAACAAAATTTCTTGTTGATAGCGGAGCAGATATCAGCTTGATTCCAGCTGATACTAAATCTAAAAGTACCTGCACTTCATACAAGCTATATGCAGCTAACGGAACTGAAATCCCAACGTTTGGAAGTAAGGTGTTGACCGTGGACCTCGGACTACGTCGCTCATTCCAATGGCCATTCGTTGTAGCAAAAGTAAACAGAGGCATTTTAGGTGCCGATTTTCTGAATCAGTTTCACTTACTGCTTGACATTCGCCAGAGGAAATTAATTGATGGTGTGACAAATATGTTTGTACATAGTGATGTAATGTCAGTAACTGAAAATACTGCTATTAGCACAGTGTGCAATTCTGTAAAATTCTCTGAGCTGTTGCGAAAGTACCCTGGTATTACGAAGCCCAATTTATTGAACACCAAAGTGAAACATAAGGTCCAGCACTATATTGCTACAAAAGGACAGCCAGTTTACTCTCGTGCTCGGCAGCTTGATGCTAAGAAACTGAATTTGGCAAAACAAGAGTTTCAGTTTATGTTAGACAATGGTATAATCAGGCCATCTAAATCACAATGGGCTAGCCCTCTGCATCTGGTTACAAAGAAAGATGGAACTTTAAGACCTTGTGGTGATTATAGACGTCTGAATGAGCAGACTATTCCGGACAGATACCCGATTCCTAGGATTGAGGATTTTCATTTAATCTTGAGTGGGAAAACAATTTTCTCAAAATTAGATCTATTCAAAGCATATTATCAAATACCCATAGCTGAGGAGGATAAACCAAAAACAGCCATTATTACACCATTTGGACTGTACGAGTTTAACGTAATGAGTTTTGGTCTTCGAAATGCCCCCTCAACCTTTCAAAGATTTGTACACGAGGTGTTTTGAGGGCTTGATTTCTGTTTTCCTTATATTGATGATGTTTTAATTGCCTCGTCATCTGAGGATGAGCATAAAACACATCTGAGCTTAATTTTCGAAAGACTTGATAAATATGGCCTATGCATAAATGTGTCAAAGTCCATATTTGGAGTTAAAGAAATTGAATTTTTGGGGTATCTCATTACACCTTCTGGTTCGCAACCTCTGCCAAACAAAGTTAAAGCTATTCTTGATTATGAACTGTCATCCACTCTTCATGGCTTAAGAAAGTTTTTAGGCATGGTAAATTTTTATAGGAGGTACTTGAAAGATGCAGCTCAGACCCAGGCCATGCTACATGAAATGCTTAAGGGAGCAAAGAAAAAAGATAAAAGTAAAGTACCTTGGACTGAAGAAAGCATAAAGCAATTTGAGAAGTGCAAAACTGACTTGGCTAATACTGCCCTCTTAAGTTATCCAAAGTCTGAATGTCCATTATCTCTGTGCACTGATGCCTCAGATTGGGCAATTGGTTCAGTTTTGCAACAGTATGAAGATGGTAACTGGAAACCAGTTGCATTTTATTCAAAGAAGCTAAATGGGGCTCAAAGAAAATACAGTACATATGATCGTGAATTGTTTGGAATATATCTCTCTGTGAAGCAATTTAAATACATGCTGGAAGGAAGAGATTTTCAAATTTTCACTGATCATAAACCACTGATTTTTGCATTCAAGCAAAAGAATGATAAAGCTTCACCTAGGCAGCTGCGTCAGTTGCAGTACATCTCCCAGTATACTACAAATATACAGCACATTAGTGGAAAGGACAATATTGTAGCAGATACTCTCTCCAGAATTGAAGAGATATCTGTAATTGATTATGAAGAAATTGCAAAGGCACAACAGAATGACCCTGAGTTGAAAGAATTAATTGCAAATAACACCTCATTAATTTTCAAGGAATATGCACTACAATCTAAAAATGTCCTATGGTGTGATACTTCAGCTAGCAATATTCGTCCATATGTACCTCAAAGTTTTCGCAAGAAAATTTTTGATCATATCCATGGTTTTGCACATCCTGGTGTCAGATCCACTGTAAAACAGATAACTGCCAGATTTGTATGGCCCAGGATGAAGAAACAAGCAAGTGATTGGGCTAGAGCTTGTCGGCAGTGCCAGAAAGTTAAAGTAACAAGACACACCAAATCGACCTTTGGTACATATCAAGAACCTGATGCCAGATTTAGCGTCATCCATATTGATTTGATTGGGCCTTTGCCACCATCTAATGGTAAAATGAAGTAACAAGAAACACCAAATCGACCTTTGGTACATATCAAGAACCTGATGCCAGATTTAGCGTCATCCATATTGATTTAATTGGGCCTTTGCCACCATCTAATGGTAAAATGTACTGTCTAACATGCATTGATAGATTTTCCTGTTGGATGGAGGTAGTTCCATTAGAAGATATCACTGCAGAACTGGTGAGTAAAGCTTTTTATGACCATTGGGTGAACAGATTTGGAGTGCCACAGTGTATTGTAACTGACCAAGGTCACCAGTTTACCTCCCAAATGTTTAAAAATCTTGCTGCTATTTGTGGTGCTAAACTTCTGCATACTACACCCTATCATCCCCAATGTAATGGGAAAATAGAACGCTTTCACAGGACACTAAAGGCTGCAATAAAAGCTCACAATAATGTAAAATGGAGTGATATGTTACCCACTATTTTGTTGGGTTTAAGAGCTGCTATCAGAGATGGTACAAACTATTCTGTTGCTCAAATGGTGTATGGTACCAATATCAGGCTTCCTGGTGAATTTTTTGAAAAACCCAGTGTCCACGTTGAACCTGACACATTTGTGTACAATCTTCAGCAGCAGATGGCCCTATTAAAGCCAATGAAGTCTGCAGATACATGTCAACCTTATCAAAAAGTTTTTGTACATAGAGATTTAAGGACCTGTACTCATGTGTTCGTAAGAGTTGATCGGGTGAAAAAACCACTAGAGCCTGCATATGATGGCCCATTTCCTGTAGCAAAAAGACATGATAAGTATTATTCTGTGCACATTAAAGGAAAAGATGTTAACATCTCTATTGATAGGCTGAAACCTGCTTATCTTATGAATGCAGATAGCATGCCAGAGCTACCGAATCAGCTTCTTGATGACGATGTCAGTGGTGGATCCTCAAAGGAAATGCATCATAGTAATCTCCCAACAAACACTCGTTGTGGTAGAGAAATAAAACTTCCTGTTAGGTTTCGAACTTAAAACTAAATCACAACTCTTATTTCTTGTTACTGCAAATATTATTATTCATGATCTACTTCTCCAATTAGTGCTAATGTCATATCGTATTTATCTCCTTCACGATAATGTATACTGATTTTATAATTTCTAATGTATGTATCTTCTGTAATATACCATAGAGTCTTAGTGGTGTAGATATTGAGCAATATACTACTGTTCATGAATATATTCAGATATACATTCCATATTGTTTTTTACTGTTCTAGAAATTTTTGCTTCAAATTCTATATGCATGTATTAGCTGTAGGGTTGGTATTATTGTGTTTTGGAATACAGTGTGTTTTTTTGCTTAGGCATAACATCTGCATTACTTCCTTAGAAGCTATCTTACAAATACAATTATAGTTTCAGTTAGCATATTTCAGTGCTATATAGTGTAGTGCACATATATCTATATATTATGAGATATTTCTCTTTCACTAATTTGTTAGATTGCAGTATATTGAAAATTAAGAATAGGAGCTGTATGTAAATAAGTAATTCTAATTATGTTGGTATTAGGCATATATGAGTTTTAGAGCAAATATAATTTCTATCCAGCTGCAGTTTAATGCAGTACTAATACCTGTTTTTCAGTAAACTAATAATTTTCAAAGAATATTAGTTGCTAATGTGTATATTCAGGACAGTGTTACATTGAGACAGTCAGGAGTGAGTAAAATAAGAAAAGTGCAGTTGGTGTTTTAAATACCTGCTATGGAATATGAAAATTTTAGTAATACTGATCAGATTTTCACTGTTGTTAACTATTTACATGTCACTGAAAGCATAACACATTGAATTGTTCAGTTCAGCCCAGATATGGAGTATGTATGTATATATTAATTTTGAGATATAATAATCAAGTGTATAGAGTATTGGATGTGGTATCTACAATTATGTTGATTTCCAGCATGGAACAAAAAGATTAGTGATATATCTTGAAGTTCCTGCTACTTTAATTATTATTTGTATTTTAATTTGCTATAACCTTACAATTCAAAATCAGATGCAAGCTTAGAAATTGATTCTTTTATACGTGAAGTGCATTTTGATCATGAGATGTAGTGATCATGTTATTCTATTATTGACCTTACCAATGCAATTTAAGTATCGTAACTTAGTTACTGGTGAGGGAGTAATGTTAGAACACTTTGCATTTCACTACCTTGTCAGTAGATGGCTGCACCAGTCCAATACATTGGATTTGAACTTTACATTTCAGTGGCCTGGTGATAGCTCAGGAATTGGTAAAAAAATCAATTTAAATTATGAAAGAAAAGTGTAATAATTATTTGTCATTGCTAATAACTGTAATAATGTGTATTCAATTTTTTTAAATTAAGTGTGTGAATTTTCAGAACATTTTTTTTGCTGTATTATTGTTTTTAAATTTTCATATGTAACTGTAACTTTGACAAAATAGGATTTGACCATGTGGGTGCTGTCCACCATGTGTTAGAGTTGGATATGCTGAAGGTGGAAGTCTGTAGCTGCTTTTCTGTATAAGTTTTTAGTACTGTTCATGATTATGAATAAAAGTCTCCAATTAGTTTAATTTGCAATGAGTTGAACTAATAGTCATAAGAGATACAAATCATACTCCTATTAAGAGAATATGGGTGAAACAGCTGCAGCAGTACTTTCATAAGGCTTACCTCAAATGCCACTCCAACAATTTGTTACCCCAATGGAGTCAATAGGAACAACGCATACAAGTCAGAGTATTTAACTTCTCTCAGCGATTAGCACAATCTCATAACAAGGTCATTAATATATCAGTTATACAAAAGAATATCACATGTATTTGATTAAAATTTATGCCATGGATACTTCACTTCCTTAGTAATGCTTAGGCCACTCTAGATAGGCAGCACGCGAGTACTATACCCGATAAACACTATCCAGCTTTTGTGCTTGTTCGCATATTTGATGTTTCTGGGTTATAAAGACAAGAATAAAAATTTTCACATTAATAATGCTGATTATTTTAAATTCTAATTAATTATAATTAGTTTGAAGATTGAACATTTTGAAGTAATTCAGTTTACAAATGCAATAACAGCCCCAATTTTATCAATGCACTCTGAGAAGTTTTATGGAAGTGCATTTCTAACTATTGCTATATACACTTAGTACTTACTGACTAAATAATTTACATTACTGATGATTACTTCCTGTATTACTAGCATGCTGTAATAATTTTTAAAAAACTTTACTGGTACTGAGTGGGTGGCGGCTTTATCTTTTCTCAAATCTACATGTATGGTACTGATAAGACACATTTTGGAATATGGTTTGGAGATTTACTTCTGTGCTTCTATCAATTTGGCTAAACTTGAGCATATTCAGTTGATTGCAGGCCATCTTAATTGATGGCTTATGCAACAGCTGCCTGGCTGAAATAGCCCTCTTTGAATGTGACATACAACCACTGAATTTGAGACAAAAAGCTAAACTGTCAAAATATTTTAATAAACTGTACAGTTATGATACTCATATCCGTATCTCTACACTTCATGATTGGGTTTTTAATCAAAGGTTAAAAAGAAACAGATCTTTTCTTTCGCTTATCTCATAGGTTTAATAGATACAATTGTTAAGAGATACTCACTGAAACTTACTATTAATCCATTGGAAGGACTTCCTAGCATCTATTTTCGCACAGACTTAAGTTCTTATACCAACAACAACAACAAGGAAAAAAAAAAAAAAGGAATTGCCAGCTTCTCTTTGGCACATTCCACTGGAAACTTTCACTGTTTGAAATTTAGATTCACTCCAAATAAAATTCATCCATTTTTTATGATTTATTTTTAAACAATTTTTTTGAAAAATATTTGTATAAAATTTCTAACAACTTCTTAAAAAAAGATGTATTTCTAGGCACACTTGCAAAAAATTAGACATTTTTTAATCAAAATTTTCTAAGATATTTGTGAAGTTACATATTGGCACGTTTTGAAATTTGGCATATTAATAGATTAATTTTTAAATTTCTTTGTATATTTCACACCAAATTTTACAAAATTTAATATTTAGGCATAATTTGAGTTGCAGAATCAAAATATGGAAAAAAATTGGTATGTTACTTCAGAAAAAGTCCCATTTTGTGTCAAAATACCTATATTAGAACAAAGCTAAAGAAAAATCTGAAATATATCCCAAGTCGCACTTTTGAGACATGGAAAACACAATTTGAATTTCGTCAATCAGCCCAGTAGAACAGGAGATCTAGAGCTGTCCCTCAGTGATAATGAAATGGCTGATGGCCTAGCTACTAAGAAAGATACTTCAATGACTCTGACCACTGGCACCCTGGCTTTTTTTTAGATCTGCTTGAGAGTTATATCTACTGTTCCCACTTCATGGCATTCTCTTCTGGCTCATGACTGGTACTTTGTTAGGTAGCTGGGAGGTGCTATTGCTTTTGGGGGTAATCATGCTCAGCAGACTAATTTAATGAGATTCTTAAGTGGACGCCTGAAATGCTTTAAATCTGACCAAGGAAAAAATATTTACCCCATCTGTAGGAAATGTAGTACTAATCGTTTCACTCCTAAACATGTTCTTACTTGTTTGGGACTTGCAAAAGAGGACCTATTGAAAAGACCTACCATCATTGAGGCTTTATTGATGGTTCTTTGATTCAAAGATCTTGTCTAGCCTATGGTTAACCAACCAGTTAGGATCAGTAACAATAACAACAGTTCCTTAACAGTTACAATAGTATTTTATCCACCAGATCCTCCTCAAACCCTGTGGCATCTTCCAGGAAGAAGGCTGAATTTTCCAACCAAAATTTCTGGGACTGCCACTGGCAATGGCTTACACTAATTGTTCAGTCCCCATATAGTCCATTAATACTCCTACTGATAATTATTAAATTGAATCCGTAAAGAAAATATGTTGAATATGCTCTTTTGTCATATCTAGCTTTTAAAACATAACCATTAAAATTAAGCTTCATGCTTTAAATCTTGACTAAGAATAAGATTACTACCTGCTTTTGTAGCAAATTAACACCAGTAGTTTATCCCATCTGTCTTCAAGCTTTACTTCAATTGAAAAAATACATTACATATGGGATGATCCAATAGACTACTAATTGGCAAATTCAACAGCAGGTAACTTCACCACTGTGATGAAATTACAGTAGCATCTCCCAATAAGGGACATCCACTGGACCAGATATTTTGTTCCTTAAATAGGGCTGTCCCTTCTTCAGAGGGTACATACAATAAATATGTTATTTACTGCATTTTTTTAGTAATTAGAAATTCAGGTTGCATCAAGCTTTAAATAAATGATATATAAATAAGTAACATAGTCATAAGTATTTATTTGAATATGAAATTAATAAAAAATAAAAATTCTTAATTAAAAAAAGTTTAATTATTGCAAAAATATATGAAATGCACAACAAGTAAATAAATTTACTTACATAAATTTATTTAAAATATTCCATTATATGAGTCTGTTTGAAAATCTTTGAACTGCAAGCACTTTTTTTTCCATATGGATATTAAAGTAACAGATGATCTCAAGTCCTTCACTGTCACTAATAGTAATCATGAATTGTTTTAACTGGGAGATGTAGTTTAAGGCAGCTGTTTAGTTTTTTATGTCACACTTTTCGTCTTGTTTTTCTTTGTCTTTCTCACTGCTTTCCAAGCTATTTTTATTAAGGCTCACTTCATCAATTACAGCTGAAATGAAAGATTTATGTCATCATTGGTTTCTTCAGCATACAAGTATTCATTGATTTCTAAATACTCTTGCATTTGAGTACTGCCAGTGATTTTGACAAATTCAAACAATTCATTTTCATCAGTAGTATTTTCACTGAGGGCATTCGAAATTGGAGTTTCAAAGCCTGCTTTTTTAAAACAGTGCTGAATTGCTAAGAAATAGCAGAATCTTCCTATTTTTTTTAAGACATTGTTTTATCAAGAACATTCAACCATTTTAACATTATGCTTTACATCCTCCATGAATTTTTATTGTGATGCCAATGGACCAATGTGTTTGAAGCATCTTAGTGTTTTGACTTTCCCAATTACAAATGGTAACTCAAACTCTCCTTCCATGTTGCAACAAAGTAACACAGTGAGACATTCCTTGGAGCATATACCACCACAGTACTTTTCTCCTTTGAAGATAGTTTTATTTGCCAAAATTTGATAAAATAATCCAGTTTCATTTGCACTGTACATGTTTTTAGCCTCATATCTTTCACAACGTTCATTTAGCTTTTTTTATCCTGTCTGTTACATGTTGAATAACTACCGATTTTTCTTTACCACAAATAGTCTTAAATGTAATGCTATGTCTTAGATTAAATTTATCTAACCAACCATTTGATGCTTTTGTTGAATAGTGAAAATTTAAGTGTTTTAACTTTTTAGTTTTAAAACTGCCTCACTTAACTGGTGCCAGACAAAACTATGATAACTCATAATAAAATTCTTTCTAAAAATAAACTGAAAATTCTGAATCTGATCTGAAGAGGAGGAACTGCATGATTGAGCTATCCCACATTACATTTAATCCACTGTTCCAGAATCAATTAACTCAATCAATGCAAATTCAGACTTAATAAAACTTAACCTGACACGTAAGAATAAATAAGTTTTCGCTGGTGCTCGGGTAAAACAGAATACTATCTTACAAACAAAAACCATTACTTAAATTCACTTATCCTACATATTCAATCTATTTCTCAATTCTCAATTAAATCAGGAGCAAAAAGGTTCCATTTCAGTAATTCAAAAACCTCACAAACACCAAAGAAGAAATATTCATAAACAATCAAATAAATTCCTCAAAAGAAAAATCAATTATTAGTAGGAGTTTAAATACAATCCTGGCACCTAAATATCATTACAATTAATCCAAAAATACATTTAAATAAGTGGTTAGTACATAAATTAAAGGAGCACTTTGTGAAACTCCGAGTAAAATTCCATGTTTCTTAAAAGCCTTACAGCTCAAACAAATGGAGTGACTGTACAGACCACAAATTAATGTAACACAAAGTAACAAATATAAACATAAAATATAAATCACACACATTTAGTAATTTCTCGACTAATCCTAATTCAGATAGCTGGATAAATTGATCAGTATCCTACAAAATTATTCTTACGGCATTCCAAAATTACATACTCACATTAATTTAAGTATACATTTCCTTTTAAAGATTCCATAACTCACAAATTTCAATGGTTGAACAAATTTTGTAATCATTTGTTTACAGATATATTAAAATGGCTGATCACTATTTAATTCTTCTATTCAATTTGTATACATGTATATCAATATAGCTCATCATTAATTAATTCTTGTATATTAATATACTTTATCTTTACTTTATCACAGTTTAAATAGAAAAGACAAGAACAAAAAAATCATCACTCACAGGGTGAAGTTCATATTTCCCTAGGGATTCTCCACAGAAACCCAAAAGAAGCTAACCGCTGGTCACATATCTAGAAAGATTAATGGTTGAGTTCATGATGAGTTTTTGCACCCATTTTGTGTGCAAGTGGGCTGAAAGGTCTGTGAAGAATTATTTCTCACTAAATTGCCCTTTTCGTCAGAAACGCAAGATGCCGTATATTAATCAAGAGTATTCAATGGCAGGGTTCACTACCAGATTTTCGCACCAGTTTCGAGAGCAGGCAAGGTGAAAAGTCTGTGTAGAATTATCGCACTAAATTTGACTTTGCATCTCATATAAAGTTGCTAAATCATCTCAGACTAAAGTTTCCCCCCTCTTTTATGCAGATAATCGATTAGGGCCCTCACGAGAGAACACTTGTTCCACTACTCAGCAGGTGACATTTCTTCTCAGCAACCTCTAGTCGGGGGGGGGGGAGGCTCCAGCCAGCTTGTACAGGCAAGCCCACAACAGAGCAAACACCCAATTTCTTCTTTCTAACCTCACATCACTGAAAAACTCTGTCTCTTAAACACCAGCGAAAGCCGCCCGCAATGGGGCAAAAGTCCCACAATCTCTTTCAACTCATTTCACCACTGTCAAATTAGATTCCGTCTAACTTCAACAACCTTACAAGTTCCGAAGAAAACTGCTTCTACACCCACTAAAAACTAGAGGCCCAAAAATTCTGCATAAAATCAAACTAAACCAAACCGAAAATTTCTTTTTTTATTTAGCTGACCGATTTCAACCTTCTCAATGAATCAAAATAGAGACATTGTACAAAAAAAAAAAAAAAAAAAAAAAAAAAAAAAAAAAAAAAAAAAAAAAAAAAAAAAAAAAAAAAAAAAAAACATTTGACCAGCTGCACCCAGAAGCATGAGAACCCAAAACTTGACCTCCGCTTAAACTGCCCTTTAAGATCAAATTTTACAGTCACCCTTTTCTTCTGAAAGAAACTCATATATTCAATACTTGCATTCACAAAGAAAGTGCAGAAAGATGTCAATTAAAACTTCATTTTATCACCCAGTAAACACCCCCCCCCTAGTGAAAGACATGTAAACACAACTACCATAGTACCTTCTGTTATCGTAAAAGCTATGAGAAAAGAAGTCATTTCCACCCAGAATGTTCAAAAGAAAGCTCGTCTTTGCTACAAAATCGAACCACTGAAAATTAAATAGCTAAAGATTTTTGCAGTTACAAATATATATATATTCCCTTACGTTCTTTACATTTTCAGTTTAAATACAATATAAATAAAAATACTTAAATAACATAAGCATAATTAAAAATTTGTGACACAAGACTTTGAAATTATATAGTCCCAAACTTTCTGCAACTTCTTTTGGCTTTTCTTGTAATAATACATCACTTACAGAAATATTGTTTTCTCTTACAGAATAAAACCAGTTGAACACTAATGTATCAATTTCACATGATTCAGTTTTTTTTTTTTAATTTTACAACCTTTGAACATTTATTTTAATTAGTAATCCACAGTAATTTTATTTCTTGCTCTATCCTTTAGTGCATGACTTATTGGGTTTTTACTTATTCCAAATTCCTGTTTTAGAAATTCTGCATTAAGGGTGGGTAAAAGTATTGAAAGCAATGTTTAATATGTCGCCAGCACAAAGTACATTTACTTAGTCTGTTGTGACACTGACTGAGACAACTACTTGTGATATCACATTCCAAAGTCAAGGCTTTCTTCTAAAAGGGAGTGTTCATCACATACACGGTAATGTATTTAGCAGCAATCATTATTTTAACAGCTCTATCAGTGGTTTCACAAAATTCAAACTTTGCAAGGTATGTAAAACTTGAATTTTAGCAGGCAACCAAGAAATTTTTAATTTTTCTACAGTGCAGGTGATTTCCCAATCTTTATTTTCAGAAATTGTATAACTATTCAATAAGAACAGAATAATTTATGTTCTTATTGAATAGTTATACAACACACAGTCCACATAAGGCCATATGTGGACTGCCTCGTAGATGTGTCAGTGTAGTGTAGATGAGTCATTCGGGAAACCAAGGCATTGCAAGCTGAAAACTAGGATAAGTTTATGTATATAGTTCTTTGAACTTAACAATCCAGTCCTTAAAAACATATTTACATCAAAATATCCAGGGTAAGATTTTTCATAAATTATTTTAAATAATATTCCTTCCTCTTTTCAAATCTTTAAAATTTCTTATTAACAAAATACATAACGGATAGAGATCCAATTATTTAAGATGTTGCCCCTCTCCAGCCCAGACATCACTTCTTATGATTCAGTACAAATACATATGCAAAATTAAAAAAATCGAGGGCTTTGTTTTTTATTTCATGCATGTATAAAACCACAGCATAACTTGTTGTTTGATTTTGTAAAGGAATTAAAATATACAACTGGATATGCCGTATTTTAATGGCAGGCATTTCATTTATTGTGTTGTGACTTACCTCACTTGTCTGACAATAACATCAGAATAAGTATATGAATTTTATCATAATGAGGAACACAGCATTGCATGTGTTACTGGCATAGGGCCATATATTTTAATTTTATCCAGTTCTGTCCCAGTTTTGAAGAGAATCACCTCAGAAGATGAGTTAAATGATCACCCATACACTCAAGAGGATTTTTGTCTTCCCATGCATTTTAAGTGCCCCATGCCACAAAGACACTATACATTTACAAGCATTTAAACCGGGTCAATGCTACAGCACACTAAAGGTACTGCTTTCATGTTTTTTTGTTTTTAACTTTATTAAGAACCTTTTTTTGGTGGAAAAGTTTTGTTACAACCAGATATTAAACAACACATGCTAATAACAAAGCATACAAAATAATTTCTGCAAATAAAATTTTCAGTTAGCTAATTACATGCAGGATACAAAATTTTAAAACAATCTGGCAAGCCTGTCATATCTGTGAGAGTCAGATTTAGTGATACGACTTCTGAATGTTTTCAACATTGAAAAGAAGATGTTGCATGGCCAAGATAAAGTATATGGAATAATATATTGTCCTTTATTCCTACTGATATCTGCAATTTCAAAGAAATATTCTTGGGGGGTAGTATATCTAGAAAACATATCAGCCCACGATAAAAATCACACTCAGTTATTATCTTATGCCTTGCATACAAATTGGAACTATTAAATACCCTTTGCTTCTGATTACCCTTTTTTATAATAGAAGCAAACTAATTAGAAACTATCGTAGTCAGTGTTCCCTCTAATTTTTTACTACTTATGTACAATATTTTTTATTACAAGAATATTTTGCGTGGCTTTTATTTTTTACTCTTACTTTTATACTTAAATTAATTCAATTTCAATAACATCCATTATTTTCAAAAACACATATATTTAAAAAAAGTATTTATAAATTATTAACTATTTATTATCTTACTCTGATAGAAATAATGTTTTGATTTCTCGAAAATGAATAAACATATATTAAATCTTTTCTGTCTTTAAAAGTCAATCATTCAGCATATATGCAATCAAATTTATACCGTTTCCACTACTAAAGTATGTTACTCACATTACTACAGAAGTGCACACATTAAATACCATTGAATTTTTAACAAACATATTTAATATGATTTATTCTAAAATTAATGTAATTATTATTATTATTACAGTTAATTTGATTAGTCACGTGTTTATGTTAAAATTCTTTGTCAGCTATATTTTTTAAAGCTTTATCATGTGCACAGCTTAGAGAGAATTTTGATTGTAGTTATTTAATTTTGAAAAAAAAAAGGCTAAAGTATGTAAACAGTTTCACTTGCTACATGCTAAATGTTTTTTCAATACATATCAGCTAAGTCTACTACATACTAAACGTTTGTTCAACACAATATCATATTTGACCATTAAATGAAACTGTCCTAGAAAGTTCCCATAGTTGGAATTCTCAGCTTCGCTTGATCACCCATTAAAGATTCCTTTCCTTCAGAAATAAGACAGCAAATAATATTTCTAACATTAATTTCTATAATTTGTTCCCACCTTCTTAATTTAAACTTGTGTTGCTTCATCCAATAATTTAGAGCTCTGAAAAACAGTTCTTTCCTTTATACACATATGATCTACATGGTTGCAATATAGTTCACAGACAGAAGTTTCAAAAGTTCTTGCCAGCCTCTGTACATACTTTTTGTAGAAAGCTATTCTAATCAGAACTGAAAAGCTTCCAATGACATCAAACAAGCAATATTTACATTAGTTATGTTTCATCTTTTCATCATTCGGATTTCTGATGAATGGAATTACAAACAGCAAGACAGCATTTCCATTCTTTGCCTACAGGAACTGGCCAAGTTTCTGGATCTCTTGAACTGATAAAACATTAAGTAAAGTTTTAATTGTACTTTTACAGCAATTTTTCATCTTCTATACTACAGACTTGAAAAATAACTAGATTTTATAACACACTGTAAAAACTGAAGTTGCTTCTACTAGTATTTTATTTATTGCTCCTATATTCACAATTGAGAAGCTCCAAATTTTTTTATCATGTTGACAAGAGAAAAAAGAGGTGTGTAATTATCTTTAATAAGATGAACTATTAAACCAATTAGGTGAGACACTAGTTTGAGATTTCATATTGTGACCAATATGTATCAACTGCTGATTTGAAATTTTAATGTGCATAAGATTACAAAAATGAAAAAACAGACAGATATGGTTTTAGTAATATTTATGCAAGATGAAGCCCCCAGCAACTGCAGGGATTGCGAGACCCTTAAACTTAGCTTGAAAATAATCTATTTCATAAATTGTTTATAATATATTTCAAAAAATATAATAAATTGTGAAGGACTCAAATCCGATTGCAGAAAAAAAAAAAAGCTCAGGGCTTGTAGGGTTACATGATTCTGTAAAAGGGAATGAGTATCAAAACTTTTCTATCAGCGTTGGTATATGCTGCTCTAAGCTTTCTGTTTTATAAGAAAAATTTTCTATATAACCAAAAACAAGCAGACATTGCTTTAAATCAGCATTCCGTTGAAATGCCTTACAATTCATCTTACATATATAAAAGACTTCCTCCTACTGACAGCAAATTACATTTTACATACCTAATATAACATACTTTCTCTTTTAAATGGACAAACATATGCTTCTTTTTAGTTGAAATGGTTCATACTGTAATTCATAGAGGTTTTCTGCTGCACAAATAGGTAAATATTTTTAATTTTCCTTGTAAATGAAATGGGACACCTCTTAGATATGGATATGCACCTGCAAATATCATTTTTGTAAAAATGATTTGTTTCATGCCTCAGACGCACAAGATTTTTCTTCTGTGTGTGTAAGAATGTGTTTGTGTAAATGGCTCTTATGTCTAAATGGCTTATTACATACATCACACATATGATGTTGCTTTCCTGTGTGAATAAGCATATGTTTGCTTAAAACACTCCTACGTCTAAATGACTTGCTACATACGTCACACACATGAGGTTTTTCTCCTGTGTGAATAAAAAAATGTACATTTAATTCTCCCTTGTGTCTAAATGATTTGTTGCATATATCACACACATGAGGTTTCTCTCCTGTGTGAAAAAGCATATGCTTCTTCAAAAGATACTTGTATCTAAATGGCTTGTTACATACCTCACACACATAAGGTTTTTCTCCTATGTGAACAAGAGCATGCATGTTCAAATCATCCTTTAGTTTAAATGATCTGTTACACATCTTACACAGATGAGGTTTCTCTCCTGTGTGAATAAGCATATGCTGGTTTAAAACACCCCTGCGTCTAAATGATTTGTTACATACCCCACACTGAAAAGGTTTCTCTCCTGTGTGAATACGACAATGCATGTTTAAATCAGCCTTTAGCCTAAATGACTTATTACATAACTCACAAAGATGAGGTTTCTCTCCTGTGTGAAAAAGCATATGCATGTTTAAACTACGCTTTAGTCTAAATGATTTGTTACATACATCACACACATGAGGTTTTTCTCCTGTGTGAATTAACATATGCACATTTAAATCACACTTTTGTCTAAAGGACTTGCTACATACCTCGCATGAATGAGGTTTCTCTCCTGTGTGCATTAACATATGTATCTGGAAATTACATTTTCGTACAAATGATTTGTTACACATCTGACAGACATATGGTTTTTCTCCTGTGTGAACACGCACATGCATGCTTAAATTACTTTTTTGTTTAAATGACTTCTTACATATCTCACACACATGAGGTTTTTCTCTTCCATGAACTAGCATATGGATGCTCAATTTACTCTTTTCTCTAAATGACTTATTGCATATATCACAGACAAAAGATTTTTCTCCTGTGTGAAGAAGCACATGGTTCCTTATATCACTCATCATTTGTTACAAAGCAATGCAAGGTACTTTTTTTTCATGTGCCTAAAAATAAGTTTCTTGAGATTAAATTTTATCTAAATGACCCGTTACACTCATAAGGTTTACTACTAGTGTGAAGAAGCATATGCAGATTTAATTTTTTTTAATGCTCTGTTATACATATCACACACATGTGATCTCTCTTCCATGTGGATAAGCATGTCTTTAAAATTACTTATTACATATCTCACACATCACAAAGTTTCTGCGCTGTGTAATTAAGCATATGAAAATTTAAGTTATCCTTTTACCTGAATATTACATAAAAAATATATTCTGGGTGCATACACATAGGCAACTTACTTTTTTCCTGAAATGACTCGTTAAATACATCACACACAGGCAGTTTCTTCCCCGCAGAGGTAATGCTTATTTCGATTAATCTCTTACATTTCCAACAATGCTGTTTCATGTTCTGCATGGAAACAAATGAAGTTGGTTAAAGTTTACTTTTACTCATATTACTTCTTAAATATTTAATACCATTTTTTTTCTCCTGTTAAAATACACACATGAATGTATATGTAAAAGCTATAATGCCCACTGTACATAAGTCTGCGTGATTTAAATACACCTTAACTGGAACACTTCATTCAAAATTAAATTTGTTACAATTTATACAGATATGACTTCGTGCCGAGTGTATACTTCCTTTACATGAGTTAACACAAAGATCTATTACATTAAGATAACACGCCGTGAAAGTATTAATTTAGAATTCAAACAATAAAAATCAGCGTTACAGTTTGTAAATTTACATCTCCGGCACGGGCCGAAATTTGGGATAGTTGACATTACAAGTAAATGCATATTCGCCAACATCGTTAGTCAGTGCTAAGTAATTTTAAGTTACTTCTGAATATTACGCATAAATGAATTTCCTTCAATTTAAAGAGCCTTTAAATATCATTTGGAATACTCAATGCATTGATAATCTTCAGTAAGATAAGAATACTTAAATTACAATTTCTGAAGGCCCTTTCACCTTCGTTAATATCATGCAGATTCTACATTTTGCCACACATGCTCTGTAATGTATTTTGCTATCCGAAACGGAAATTTCCGAACAGTTTGTAACAAAAACACAGTTCCTAATTTCCTATTATAACCTCCTTGGATCCAAAGCTGTATGTAAAACAAAGCTGTATGTAAGCTTACATACAGCTTTGCTTGGATCATACATCAGCAAGATGAACACGATTTAGAAGCAAACATTTAAAATTTCGACAGTTTTGCCAGATTACGAAAAAAAAAATTCCTCCGAAATAACAGCAATAAAAAACACTGATACCCTTGAAGATTCATCAAGAAAAAGTCTGTAAAATTAACTCAGTGAAAGAAACCTTACAGTGAATGAAATGTTTTTATGCGGTAAAATTTATAAGCACTACATTTCGCTGTTTGGGAATTTCTACTTATAACTGCGACCGGAGGATAAAAAAAGGGGGGCGTGTTCGGATGTTTGTTTACCATGACGGTACATGCTTTGCGTCATTTATGATTATTGATGAATATCCTGGGATGACTACGGTTTAATAATGGCTGGGGTAGATGAACGTGTATTATATCATCGGCATATTCTCCTTTCTGTTCTTGTTGGAGTTTTTGTAATTTCTGTAGTAGGTGTTTGTATTTCGATTATAATAATTAGCCCTCCGAGAGAAGAAGAAGGTAAATATGTTAACATTTTAGTCGGCTCTTGCATAATTTAGTATTTAACATTATGCTGTGTATATATAGTTTTTTTACCTTTTATTCTTCTCCTTTTCAATAAATTTGACCATTAAATATGATTAGAAGATTGCCTACCTAAAGTTGTGTAAAAAAAAAATAGTGATTTTTATATTAAATTTCTTAGTAGAGGAAATATAATGCATTACGTGGACAAGCAAAGGTCGTGAGGATAAAGCTACAGTTATGTTCTGTACCCAGATGTAAGGACAGTGCCTCTTAATGGTATATGATCACTTCTTTCTGCCTTTTGCATGAATTTTTTAAGAGTTCTGTCTTGAGACAGTTGTTGTTATTCCAGTCCTCAGACCTTTGTAATTTAGATCACAGAGTGCAGGCAATCATCTTCAGTCTTAGCTTTCCGGTGTACAGGTCAGTGTCAATACTGGAAAATAGGAACTAGGCCTAGAAAATATATGAATAGAATATATATGAATGTGAAAAAAAATATAATAATAATTTAAGTAGCACTGTCACAAAGAACTTGGTAAATAGAAGTGTTGTTAAAAATAGCAATAATAGTGCAAAGCTGGTTATTTTACAAATGTGTATGTGTGGAGGTAGCAACCATTCCTTTTGTGCTCACTTTGCTTTCTTTATTATCGTTTGCAATTTGCACTATTACAATTTTACAAACAAATCTTTCTATTTGGGTTTCAGTCTTTGCACTCTGTAGGTATATTTTATTTAGTCTTTTATTAGTTCTTTATCTGATTTCCATGTTATGTTTTCTGAAAGTGAAGTTACCGAAAAAAAAAAAGAGTTAAAAATATATCTAGCAAATTTATTGCTTGAATACATTTTTGGCATGAAATTAAATATAATGGCAGAGATCCACTCACAGAAATGTGAAATGCAGTTCACTTGGCTAAAAGCTAAATGTGTAAAAATGTGACATGACAAATTCAAAATTTACCTGACAATGACAGCTGTCAGATGAAATTTTACACTGTTTGAGTGATTTTGGAATACTGCCATAATATTGAATTTTTAAAAATTGACAACTGATGCAGAGCTATTCACTTTGATAAGGTTTGCTTTAGACTGAAAAATTTTAAAATGAAAATTATGTTTTTTTGAAAGTTTTTATTCTTATACCTTTGTTGATCAAAACGGAACAAAATGCAAATCCAATTACATTCTTACATAAAATAAAAAGAAATAAATAATGATTTTAATGGGAGGGTTAAACTTGATAGTAAACTTTTAATATTTGGCTTCCAGTTAGTCAGGACTAACTTGAAATCTGCTCATTCAATGATTTCCAATCCGTTTTTTTTTTTCTTTGTAAGGAGATTGACAACTGCAATGACGCCCTTTCCATGGGGTTAAGATGGAAAAGTTATAAATAAACTTTCTTATGCTAGTCTATAATTCAGTCTAAGTAACAGGTACATCTCTCTGAAACCAGAATTGCGGATATCCATTTTCACCTTCATTCACCTTTATTGTCAATATTTATTCCAGTCAATTCTTGTAAACATGTCAACCGATTCTTCGATATAACCATATGGATCAATAATCTGCTAAGGTATTTCCATAGTCAAAAAAACCTTAAACCTGGTTCTAAAATCTGTGCGGAAAGGCATTTAAATGTTTAATATAGGCTGAAATGTTATAATCCTGGCAGTCTGGGTGTGACAAATTGGTAAACTTGGAAATTTCTTGCTGTCCAATGTTTTGCTTCATTAGGTTACTTCTAGCAAGCAAAGCTGCAGTGTTAAACTTGGTTTTTATTAAATTTAGATTGCCACCTTGTAACTGCAAGTTAGTCGTCTTGTCAAACAAGCTTGTCAAACAAATCTGTTAGACACATAAACTCTGGTTTACATGTGATTAAATTTTCTTTTAAAATGGGACCTTTAGCATATAAAAATACTAAAACAATTTCAGAAGTTTAAAAAAAAAAATCTCATCATTCATAAGCCTTTTGACTGCAAGTGTTGTTCAGCGTGAAGAAGTAATCAATGAAAATTCTCATCATTTTCTTCATACAACTGTGCAATAATCTAGAATTTAACATGTTGCTCCAAATTGTGTGTACTGTGCTTAGAATGAATTGAAGAGATTGATGCAATCTGCCACTCAGATTTAGCAACTAAATGTTGTCATTGGATAACACAGTAAATTGAAAACATTTGTTTATTGAAACATTTGTCTAGGTACATTTTGTTTAAAATGGCTTATAAAATCACTATGCATCCCAAACATAGTAGGTGTTCCACCTGCTGCTGCTAACATTATATTTGATAAAAGGATAACTTTTTCCATGAAATAATCTCTCAGAACTTTGGATATTGATTTGCCATTAGTCAAAGTTCTCGTCAAGAGCAGTTCTTCATTGATTTCTTGACCCATAACATAACAAACGTTTGCCAATAATAGCGCTTCATTACCAGGTTAAGTTAACTCAATTCCAACTGTATGGAGAAGTGGGTTGTTTGCAGATAATTACACAAGAAGCTTTCAACATATCACTCATTTCATTAAATACATCTTTAAATTATGTTGTTGTTCAAAGGAAAATATATAATTTTTTTAATAGTAGGGTGCTGTATTTAATAGCCATTAGCCTTATGCCACTACAAGGTCTAGAAATGGTGGCATTTCATTATGGGAGCACCTAAGAGGTATCCTCCATTGACTTCTATAAAGGGATGGACAGTTACTATCATGCCTTCTCTAGGATTCAAACCCAGGCCCATTGCAATGGCAGTCAGGGTCACTAACCAGTGAACCAGCTGGGTGGCATATTTTCAAATATATCATGTGCAAGTTTGTGTACAGTACTTTTTAAAACCACTTCAATGTTTAGCCAAAATTAGCTGCTAATCTCTGATAGTATGGAACTTTCTTAATTTTGCTTATAAATAGTGTGAGATATTGCAAGGTGCCTGCAAACCATTACCATCTTTTTTTTTTTTTTTTGACATGGAAGTAAACATGCTGTCCACCATGAATCTCTTCTGAAGTTTTTCTTTCAGTGTTTGAAAGTAATTCAGATTTGTACCTGTTTTGCCAGAATGATACCTTTTGGGATGACCATCCACCTGGATGTTTTCATAGAGTCATTGTTAAGACTTTGTGCATAAAAAAACATATGGACAGATATTTGACAACGATGGAATGAAGCCAGATTTCAAATAATCAATGCTAAATTGCCTACATTTCTTTTAAGATTTGATTATGTTTAGTGGCAGTTATCTGTAGACAAAATTAATCTATTTAAATAGATAAGGTGCAACAATTCAAATTGGATCCATGGCATAAAACCTTATTTTAATCTTGAATTAGGTGAGTAAATCATTATATTTATCAAATTCTAGTACTCACTAAATACCTGCCCAGAAGGTATAGTGGTTAGGGAAGCCAGTTGTGATACCGAAGGGTATGTTCGAATCCCAAAGAAGGCATGGATATAAATTGTCTGTCCCCTCATAGGAGGTAACAGTGGCCACTTATTAGGTGCCTCCATAATAAAATAACCACCACTTCTGGTCTTAGTAGTGGCGAAAGCCTAGAAATGGTTAGCGTCCCTATAAAAAATAAAAAGTATTCTCTAAATAAAGTTACTCTGCAAAATTAACCTAATTTAAAAAAAATTAAAAATTTCACCTTATGTCCATTACAAAATGTTGTTAATTCATTCAAAAGGAAAACATAATGACTTGCTTGATCTGAAATTGTGTTATACTTATTATAATGCAAAATATTATATTGTTTTTAAAGAAGAATGCTTTATTTGCCACAAAATGTAAACAATTCTTAGAATTGCTTTTGTTACTTTATAGACATGTCTATTTTAAATTTTTAGAAATTATGCAGGATTGTGATACATATTCAAATACACATTCTGCACATTCAGAAGATCTACAAAAAAGAATATTTTGTAAAAAAAATAAACAAATTTACTTATTTTTCCAAATTTCAGAGAGGATGACTTTGATTCACTTAATTCATATACCTAACAACCTATTTTTATTTTTGAAAGTATTTGCTTATCTTTTTTCTTCTCAAAATTCAAAGAACAATACAGTGTTTGTCTCTGACAGTTGTATTTATAATTGACGAATTATACAAGTATGTGCAAGCACATGTGGTACAAGTCTTTGCCGTCCTTGCAAAGCTCTGCGTGTCTGTAGAAGCACTACTACTGTGCATACACACACAGTATGTCCTACAAGCATCAATTGTGAACAAGTTACAAATATTGTGACCGTAAAGTACATAGGTGCTTACTTATAAAAGTTTTAATAAATATGCTTAATTAATGTATAATTAGTTAATTTATATGCCTCTTATATAAGTATTATGTAAGTGCGTTAGTAAAATCAGTGTTATCCAGTCTTATGAACCCCTATTTACATCACATGTACCCCCTTTTTTTCCCCTTGATGTGGACCCCTTGTAAGTTGTAGGGGTTGTTGTTCACATGACCTATTATATAAATAAGGCAACTTTGGGAATTTATGCTGTAGGGTATTATGTCTCCAGCAATTTTCTTTTAATAGCCCAAATTTGTGTGTGTGTGGGGGGACACCACATAAATCTAATAAATATGAAATACTGAAATGCAGTATTGCTATATGTAAGTATACAAAAGTTTTTAGCTCTTCTGTAATAGTTAGTGTTGTCATAATTGCTAAGCAGTAATATGTGATATTTGGGTGCTAAATAAATAAATAAATTGGGTAGTTAATGGCTTATATTACTCTGATCAACTGTCAGTAAAGTTTAAGCAGTCTGATAAAATGAACATGTAGAATATAAAAAATAATAATAAAAAAAAAATGCATGGCTGAGCCTTTAAAAGCCTAGTTATTTTAAGTTGATTTTGTTTCCTTAATTATATCCTTTTCTTCTTTGATATAATTATAAAACTGCGAGCAAGTCATTTTAAAATTGTAATCACAAATCAATATTGCTTCAGTTATCTCCACTGATGACTTGTTTCTTTTGGCTGATTGTTCAGTTGACGTTAGAATAATTAATTTCTTCAATTTTCCATTGTGGGCTGGAATGGAAAATACATATTCACATAACTTTATTAGATGACTTATGATCAAGATACTTTTTATCTGCAAAAAATTTCAACCATTCTCTTCCATTTGCTTTGCAGTTTTGGTTGGTATTATTTTTTTGTAAATATATTTTTTAGATATGCATATTGGCTGAAAAGGATCTCAGTGTTTTAATATAGGGTTCAGTCAAAAGGGTTTCAATAGTCAAGTTGCTGCCACTTGCCTTCTCTCTCACACACAGTAGGGAGAAAATGGGACACATAGTAATATGAGACTGAGTTGTAAAATATAGCGACAGTCCCATACTTATGGACTGTATGGCAATCTTAGTGATAACAGAATTAATTAGAAATTGATTTCAATAACTATCATATAATTTACTCTTAGGCTAATTTTACTTACATATGCTTAACATATTTCTCTCCCCCCCATTATTTTGAATTTAGACATGCTAAATGTGGTTAACCAGCTAATTTTTTCTCATATGTACTTAATATGATTTTACCTGCTAACTTTAATTTGTATGTGCTAAATATCAGGTTTAACAAATTGATTTTCACTTGCATATGCTTAATATCAGGCTTTTTCTTCAGTTTTTCTGCTAACTTGAATGTTTACTTCTAAAAACATTGCCAATGACCAATTAGCAAGTAAAAAAGCAATCAACAAGTTTTCTGTACCAACAGGTTCCTTGCAGTAGTAAATTCTAGATAATTTCTAGTTCAAAGATATGTCATCTAGCATGTGGCTGGTCATCCTATTGAAAGCATATTGCTGATTAATCATGTCAGGCTTTTAAGTTAGTTGTTAGGTATCCACCTATTGCATTATTAGAGTGTGTCTTTTGGGCCAATGGTCCGTCACCACCACCAAGTCACTGAACACTTGGGTTCAAATCCCAGGATATAAGCTGGCTGCATGGTTGGTTTTGGGGGTTTTCCTTATGTGTAATAAGGATATGAGCCGATTTCCCTTAGAAAGACCATTATGAAGGTATACCTTCCCACAGACAGATAGCCTTTGAGTTGCCTTGCCTCAATCAATTAATCTAACTTAACCTTTTTGGCTGATATTTTAATACTCCAGTGGTTCACTGCCCTGCTATTAGCAAAAAGGAAAGAAAGTACGATTTGCTGTCCTGTAGGCACAGTGATAGAAGAACCAGCTGTCAGACTTGGGCCTGGTTTGAAACTTGAAGAAAGTGTTGATGTTTGTAACCATACTGTATTTTTGCGGTATAGAAGCACTTAAAATACTGTTAAGTAAAAAATCCTCTCAAGATGTGTCTGTTAGAGAATCAGATTTGTTTCCTAGGAGATTTTCCTTCAAGTTTGGGATAACACTAAATAAATTAACAATAGATTGTAATGTGCCTGAGGCCTAAGCCAGTGACAAATGCAATCCTTGCGTCGTAACCACATAAAATATGTGCATTTGATGTGATATTACTCTCAGACAATTGAAATAGTTTAACTGTGTATTGTCAGATTACTGTTTAATGCTTTACCTGTGTACTGGCAGTGGAATATTATTTGGCATTTTGGAGATCTGTGTCAAAGATTAATGCCATGGACACAGAATGCAAGTGATTTATCTCTTTAACAAATGGTAATTTTATCAAATTTTATCTTGTAAATGTAAAGTATATATGTGGTCTTTAGTTTTTAGCTCAAAAGGGCTAAAATTTAGTCTTGAAACACAGTTTTGTGTTGATCCACATTAATTGCATTGTGCCACTTTTCATTCGAGTATGTTGCCATCTGGCAAAATGTAAATCTTTCAAATTTAATATGTCTGTTATTGATTAACAAACTAAGCTATTTAAAAGCAGTGAATGCAGTCTTAAGACTATTACTTTTTTTCTTTTTTTTAATTTTTAATTGGTGTGTTTTAAATAAAAAACTTATTTAATTTATGATATGTCTAATTAAAAACACTGAATATTTTTGTAGAGTACATTATAGATTTTGTAACTTTTCAAATGTGCAGTAGATATATAATGTTCCCATGTTAGGCTGTCGCATGTTAGATACCCATGTTATATGTATTCATATACTAATATCTTATAAAATGTTCCACCTGGGCCATTTTTATTGATAGTCTCTGTTAAACCGTATTAAATATTAGAGACCTTCCGGGCAATTGTTAAAATCTGAATCCTTTCAGATTATTTAAAAAATATTGCCATTTTTTATGTTAATCATCATAATTTTTATAATGAAATGTATTTTCCTATGTGCCCATGTTTCTGTCATTTATTTGGCTACGAGTTTAGATAACCTACACAGCTGCTTTTGGCACTCACTTAAGAATGGCACCAACTAAATTTTTCTGGCAAAACCATATCCAAATAAAGGTATATTTCACTTTAAATTATTAATATATAAAGGGAACCAGGCCTGTATTTTACCACAGCTGCAACATTTGCCTCATACTTGTGCTGAAGATGAATTCTGATTTCTAAGTGAATGTTGATTTCTTCTGCAGTTTATTTATAAGAAAGATTTTGGAAAGCACTTGCCGCATTTTTTCAAATTATGGAATTCTTGCTGATATTACATTTAATATTACAGAAATATTTCCTTCAGTTTAGGCAGATGTATATCAAGTAACTTTTGCTATATAATATTAAGAAAATAATATTATTTTATTCCTTTATATTGTGGTCTGTGCTTGAATTACCAAAATAAAATAAAATTACTATTATTCTACTTTTTAAATGTAATTAAAATAGTATTTATTAAGGAAAACTATCTATATTCAGTTCTTTTCCAACTAGTAAGATAGTAGTAGGTGACAGACACCCTTTTTGCTAGTATTTAAGGCATGTACCAGATGTTTGTCTTAACTTCTAATAGTGATTGTTGTACATATTTTTTTATCCTTTTGCAGAAGAGTTTTCTGGAAGAAAAAATGTATTATTTATTGTTATTGATGATCTGAGGCCTGCACTTGGTTGTTATGGTGATGAGAAAGCTGTAACTCCTAATATTGATCAACTAGCTTCAAAAAGTGTGTTATTTAAAAATGCATATACCCAGGTTTGATTTTAATAATATCTTTCATTTATATCTTTTTTGAATGTTTTAAAAGGTAATAACAAATATTGCATGTATTTATGCATATAATTTCAAAATTAAATATATAGATAATGCAGCATGACACATAATTTTTTGAGCAAAATAAAGCAGCTGTTCTCAATCTTTTGACCACTGTGTACCATTTAAAACAAAAGTTGAAAAACTTTAGTGCCACCACTACATTTTACAATGATTATTTTTCAATTTCTCAATAGAAATAATAATAAAAAAATATATTTTACCATTTGCACAATGTATTAACTATTTGTATTAAATATGCACACATACAAAAAATATTAGATTAAAAATTGGTTACCATTTTAGTTATAATACTTTAATTCTAAAATTTAATGTGAAATTTGGGCCTGTTTTAAGAGAGATCAGTTTTTTTTTTATGTTTGGTCTTATTTCGCTTAGTTTTAACCATAAAGTAGAATCCACTTTTAATTTTGTTCTGTACTTATCTTTTTAAATGTAACATGGAAGCAATTCCTTGTTCACACAACTAGGTTGTGCAAAAAGGCAATAAAAGTTTAATAGCTTTATTTGAAATGGCTTTAAACTCATTTTTTTTTGTTTCAGCCAAAAATTAACTAGTATGTTCTTTTTTAAATCTTCAGAGAGTTTAATAACGGAAAATTTCTATCAATTGTTCTTTTTTTTTTTCACAAGATAAAATTTCAGGTACATTTGTACAAAATGGATTTCTAATCCAATTTTCTTTTTCATAATTCTTGGGAAAATACATGTTGAAAATTCACAATCAATGAATAACAATGATTTTTAATGTCAGGTGATAATTCTTTTAATATTTTCAAATTATTTTCAGTTAGAAAACTTTCTAAAAGTGGTAAAAGACTTAAAATTTTTTATTCAATTCTTTGATTATTAGCTTGAATTTTTTAATCATTACATTTATTTTATTTGTAATGGTAAACAAATTAACACTTTGGCCTTGTAATCATAAATTTAATTCATTTAACTTTCCAAAAATATTAGCTAATATGCTAAATGCTCCATTTACTAAATAAACATTTTTGCATTTCAAATTTTAAAATCATAGAGAAAAATTTGAATCTCTGATTGAAGTTCAAAAAGACAATGTTCACTTCCCATCTCTTGGCATAAAATCATAAATATTCTTGAATTTAAATGTCGGCTTTTAATAAAATTAACAATTTTCACAGGTTGATTCAAAATAATTATCAGGTCTTTCAGGGATTGTTTTGGCTACTAAAGCTTCGAGATGAATGGAGCAGTGAGTAAATTTAGTTTCAAGGGCAACTTTCCGTATTTGAAAAGTAACATAACACCAGAATGTTTTCCTTTTAAAGCCCAAGCTCAGTCACTCATAAGGCAATGCATTTATTCCATGGAATATTTTTCTCAGACATAAAATTGTCAACTACTTTGAAAATTTCATTTTCAGTTTCTCTATCATGAAGAGATTCACAAAATAAATAAATACTCTTCGGCAATTTGTTTATCTTCTTCGAAACATATGTGAACTAATAATTAAACAAAGTTTCTTATATCAGTATTTTCACAGTGTAATGCGAAATACTCACTTTGTTTTATTTTTTGAACAACTGTATAGTTTATTTTAATTTGCCATTTCACGAATATGTTAACTAACAGTGCCATTTGAAAACAGAATATTATTAAGTTCATTAGCCACTTTTTCATTAAATAATGTTAAAATGATATCTTTAGCTGCTGATAATACGAGGTTTTCTCCAATAGTTTGAGCCTGCCCAGTCTTGGCAATTCTTAGGCTTAAATAACTTCCAAAGCTTTTTTACTTGAAGTACCAAAACCTTTCATTACTTGTTTACTGTTTTTGAACCCTGACAATTTCCTCTTAAAATATTTTTCAGATTTATCCTTTAAACTGACATGTTTAGATTCAAGATGTCTTTTAAGAAACGATGGTTTCATACTTTGATTGAATGGTAGTTCATCACAAACAACACTATGAGGGCCCATTTCTTTTCCAGTCCAATTAAATGATAAAAAACTTTCGTATATTTTCTGTTAACAATTTTTTTTTCTTTTCAGTATTCTTAGTGCTAGTAGATTGTCCTAGATCCATCCCCTTTTAATCATCACCTTTCTGCATATCAATCCTAGCCATTTTTCCACTTTAAAAAATGTAGGTTTGTTTTATTATTTTTTCACAAATATATATTTAAATGCACAACATATTATGAGTTCTTCAAAAACAATTGATGATTCTGAGATCACGTAGATAAGTAAGGAATAAAAAGCAACAAAAAGATAAAATACCTGCTGTTAGAGATGCCAGATTGATGTAAAAAGTTATTCTGATTGAAAATAGAGCAATATGAGCCCAGAAATGATGTATGTCTATGGCTAAAAGAGTATTTGGGAAAATAAAAATGGATAGTTTGCTCATTTATGAGCGGTTATTGACCTTCAAACTCAGATCGCATAAATTTACGAATATTAAAGAAAAAACTTAAACAGCATGTTGGGTTATTTAATTTTTGAATTTAACTGTTAAAAATGCTTTGTATCTTTGCTTCCACCTACTTTTTTTTTTGCGTACCACTGGTTGAGAATTAAACCAATAATAACCAGTGAGAAACAGCCCAGTAAAATAGCACAACTATGAACTCTAAATTCATTTAACTCTGAACAGAACGAATTTCCACAGCTCAAACGCGACTGTATAGATAGGATTATCTAACCTTCTGGAAAAAAATCGATTCTAGGTTTTTCCAAAATGCGTTTTCTAAAAACATCCAGAAGTGTCATCCAGGGTGACAATAAAAAATTGCCGCTAAGCTTCATCTACAAGATCTGTCCTGAAAGTAATCCGCCTGTTTCTTTTTTTTTAAGGAAATTTATTGAACCAAGTCATACAATTACTCTATATTCTTTGAAATACATCCCTCTTGCTTTAATCCAATGCGATTTCTATGCTTTATATGCGTCCTGGAAGTCCGTGACAGGGATGCCATTCGGTAACCTCGTGGTAGCCGCTTTGATGTTCTCCAAGAGCTGTCCTTTGAGGGATTTTTTAATCTTTGGGAACAAAAAAGTTGGGTGGGATGAAATCAGGACTGTAGCAATGGAAAAGTCTCCAATGGCATTTTCCCAAGTTTGAAACAAAACTGTGCATATCGCTGTTTAAGAGCTTTTACCATCTTAATTTCAACCAAGCACTCATACAAGGGTTCACTGAAACAGGCACTGTGACTCTCCAGGAGCTTGGAGCCAACTACCACTTGCTGTTGTGCTGTATTTCCAAGACTTCACCCACCCTTCCGTGCAAGCGGCAACACTGTGCGACATATAATCATGGCAGAAGAAAATGGGGCACATTACTTTCGGGACAGACTTTGTATATCTCGGTTCCTACTTGAGTTATTTTCACAGTTTAAAGATTAATTGACAAAGAATGCAAAATGTGCAACATTATACTTGAAATAAACTCTTACACTATGATACCACAAATTTGAAGAAGGAGGACGATTGGAAATACATCGATCATAATATTTATTCAGATATTCTCTATGAATAACTGTTTTTGTAAATTTACTTTAGTTATAATACGTATCTTATATTTTTCAATGTTCATGTTCACCTGTGAATCATTACTTTTACACTTAGTCAGTCATACTCATTTATCCATTTTGAAAATTTCGGTTTATTTTATTATTTTTTCACAAATATTTAAATACACAGTATATTACGAGTTCTTCAAAAGCAAACCACAATATTCTCAAATCGCATAGAAAAGTAAGGAATACGAAACAACTAGAAGATAAAATACCTGGTGTTAGAGACAGTAAATTGACATAAAAAGTTATTCTAACTGAAAAGAGCAATATGAGCCTGGAAATGGTGGCTGTATAAAGTGCAAACATACTAATAAATCGATCAACTCTTAACGAGATGCTATTATCTTTTTATAGGAACTTATTTTTATATTCTGTTAAATATAATATCTATTTCTATTACTCCTTTTGAAAACATCATTTATGGCATATTTTGTTATGTCTATGGTTTAAAGAATATTTGTGATAAAAAACAGATTATTTTGCTGAAGTCTTTGAGTCTCTGACCTAGAACAAAACTCAGATAGCATTTGCGAGTATTGGAGAAAAAACTGAAATTGAATATTGGGGTGTTTAATTTATGAATCTAATAGTTAAAAATACTTTGGTTCTTTGCATACCACCTATTTTCTCTTGCGTTGTGTACCACTGGTTGAGAATTGCTGAAATGAAGTATTTATTCTGGTGAAAATAGAACTATTTTTAGAAAAGTACAATGTATATCATCAGATATACTTGAAAATTTTTCTAACCTATGTGTTTCGTTATGTGAAGGAGCATACAGCTGTTAGTGTACTGTAGGATACTGTTTTTTATGTTTTTCATTCTTAATTTGATTGGAATTTATAATTGCATTTGTACCATTCATTTAATATTAAATGAGCATCAGAATAATTTAAATGTGTAATATCTTATTGATAGCTTTAAATCTGTGTGAAATATGTAATATCTTTTAATGTAATCTTAATAATTGTAAATAAATATTTAATTTGTAATGGTAAATTTACTATTGGTAGGATATTAGTCTTGAATCACTTATAGTAACATGAAACATGACTGAAAGCTTATTTGTATTATTTGTCTATAAATTGTTGCCTTTAAAATTTATTATTAAATTGCTTCATTAGGAAAGTTTATTAATGTCATATTATTAAAGATATATTTCATGTGTATTTTGATTGCTGAGAGGTTCATTCAGGACACTGTAGTAAAGAAAACAGAGCTGTTAAAAAACAAAGGTTATTAATAGTATATCCCTGTTATCTTTCAAATAGTGCTTTTTTAAGTGAAAATATAACTGTAAGGGTTGTTTGTTGTATTCTAATTTCAATATTAAGGTTATATATTCACACATTATCATAATAACACAGTAAAGAACATATATTACAAATATCAGACATGTAAAAGGGAAAAAAAATCTAATAGTACTATTCAATTTTACATCTTTAATTAGGGCCAACTCCAAGCATATGTAATATATGCTGCTGCCTAGGCCAGTGATTTTCAGGAGATGCCAACTGATTTGTTTTCACCAGTGACAACTATTTAAAGTTACAAGGATTAAATAAAAAGAAGTTAAATCATAAACATCAATAATTATGAAAAGTCTATTGCCACAGGCAGTGTATAAATTTCTTAATATAATCACCTGCCATATCTTATATCTGGTCAATTACTGGAAGTCATATATTATCAGTATGGCCACTTCTGTTAATGTTCTGCAGTGACTATCATGTAACACAGGTTATAGTCACAGGGACTCATATTATGTGAGTAGGATGCCTCTATTTCCACTGTCAGAAGAGATGTGTAGTAAGTGATGTATTATGACACTGTATATTGTCATGGAGGATGGATAGTGCTGGATGCTCATAATGGCATGGTAAATCTTATTAGTATTCTGCATTAACAGTCTTTCCCCAAGAAATGAATGTCATATGCCACAATAAACTTAACCTTCATACCATGTAGTGTAGCTGATACCTTCTGTAAATGTGGTGAAGTTAGTTGATTTTATTCAGTGGACTGTTGTTTCATGTAACATTCATTAGAATGTGCTCACATTTCATGCATCATATGATCAATCCAATGAAAGTTTCACCTTCATTCTGGAACTGTTAAAAAAGGTTTATACAATCGCATACTGGTGATAGCGTTGAACCCTGGACAGTGCATGAGATATCAATGAAGTACAGTATCAAAGAATATTATGCAAAATATGGTAGACAACTGTGCTGCATATTTTGTACGATACCCTTTGATTATAGATAAACTGTGTGTGACTCCCACACAGTTTATCTACCATCAACATCCAGCAAAGAAAGAAGGTGAATTCTGTGGTTGTCAACTGAGATCATCCGTAATAATGCTGATCCTAAATGATATACCTTCTTTCATAGAATGCCCACCAACAACAGAACATTAAAACTAATGAATATTGATAATTCAACTTAGGTTTAAATTTCAGCAGTTAAGCTGGTTGCATAGGAGTTTTTATATTTTCTCTCGAATATTGATAATTCAACTTAGGTTTAAATTTCAGCAGTTAAGTTGGTTGCATAGGAGTTTTTATATTTTCCCTCTTATATAACATAAATGTAAAAAAGTTGCTTTGAAACGTCTTCTACAAAGACATCATTCCTCATAGGCAGATAGCCATTGAAGTCTTTTTCTATAATCTAAATAATCTAACCTTTAAAGCACATAGGCTTTGATAACAGTTTTGTGCACCACAACCTCACACAACTTCAGTTTTTTTTTATTCGACAACATTTTTTTTTACGTTATGCAAGTAAATGAACTGCTGTCACTCATTACATACCCTCACTTGATCGTCTGCTATCAGCTCCAAAAGGTCCTTTTATCAACCCTTGTATATACCGGGTGGCCATAATTAAACTGACAGTGTTCTGTAGTGCGATCTATTTGCGAGAAAGGCGCCACATTTTGTAGGAAGACTAAACAAGACGGGGGACGAGGGATTCCGCGAAAAAACAAATTACTTCCTAAAGTCACCGCTAGGGGAATATTTGGCGCTGTGAAATAGAAAATAGAGTGTTAACAAATGCAAATCAATACGGAAATTACCTTTTATTTTGCATTCAAATGAGGTTCAATGTGGCTGCCGTTGTTTTGGACCACATATTGCATTCTGTGCACAGTATGCACAACAACAGAAAGTAACATGTCTGCAGGAATCTCCCGTACAGTCCGTGATATATATTATCCTTCAACGTAGCCAGGTCCTGGACCACTCCTTGATAGACCTTGGACTTAAGGTAACCCCATAACCAGAAGTCACATGGGGTAAGATCAGGCGACCGAGGTGGCCATGCAGTTGGAAAGTAGCGGCTAATGATTCTTTCTGTAGTGAATTTCTGTCGTAACATTTGTTGCATCTGTACAGCAACGTGTCGAGAGGCTCCATCTTGCATGAAAATCATTTCCTCCAGGCATTGTCTTTGCTGAAGTGCCGGGATGACAAAGCTGTTCAACATGTGGCGATATTTCTCTCAGGTAACGGAACAGGTTTAAAGTCCTGTTGGGGTAATGTTCTTATAGAAGAATGGACCTACGATAAATTCTGCTGTGAACCCACACTAAACAGTTACCTTTGGTGAATGTAAGGGAATTGCTGTGACTGCATGTGGTGATTTGTCATCTCAAATTTGGCAGTTCTGGGTATTCACAGTTACATTCAGGTAAAAGTGGGCCTCATCTCCAAATAAGATTTTCCACGGCCAAGCAATATCCACCTTGATTCTGGCAAGAAAGGTGAGAGCAAAAGTCAATCGCTTATCATGGTCGGGGTACAGTAACTCCTGTACACGGCTGATCTTGTACGGATAGAAGTTGATAATCTTTCGTAAGATTTTCCATACCATACTGTAAGGCATATCCATATTCCGAGCTACTCCACGAGTGCTACAGGTGGCAGCAATATTGTCTGGTCCTCTGTCGACAATCGCCGTGGCAGCTGCTTCGATTGTATCCTGTGGTACAGGTTTTCGTCCTCTGCCTGATTGAACCTTCAGAGAACCTGTTTTCTCAAACGTCGCAACCATTGCTTTTAGCCCATTAACTGACACAGGACGGTTACCTTTACGCATTTTTTGTGCGTTCTATTGCATGGCCACCTCGGTCGCCTGATCTTACACCATGTGACTTCTGGCTATGGGGTTACCTTAAGTCCAAGGTCTATCAAGGAGTGGTCCAGGACCTGGCTACGTTGAAGGATAATATATCACGGACTGTACGGGAGATTCCTGCAGACATGTTACTTTCTGTTGTTGTGCATACTGTGCACAGAATGCAATATGTGGTCCAAAACAACGGCAGCCACATTGAAACTCATTTGAATGCAAAATAAAAGGTAATTTCCGTATTGATTTGCATTTGTTAACACTCTATTTTCTATTTCACAGCGCCAAATATTCCCCTAGCGGTGACTTTAGGAAGTAATTTGTTTTTTCGCGGAATCCCTCGTCCCCCGTCTTGTTTAGTCTTCCTACAAAATGTGGCGTCTTTCTCGCAAATAGATCGCGCTACAGAACACTGTGAGCACTGTCAGTTTAATTATGGCCACCCGGTATATATATATATATATATATATATTGAATTACTATGCTTAATACTGGGCGTCAATTGTATTGATAACAGAGGTTGATCAGAATGCTGAATCCTGGCATATCTTCAATACTAGATTAAACATATTTATCTTTTAAATATACTTGCCTTGTTAAATCAAAAGGAGAAGTCCATCTATTAATGTAATTTAAAGCATAATTGAAATATTTAATATTTCCTTTTGGGCTCATGTTATGTGCAATATAAACATGAACTGTATTTCATTTACAACTTTTTCTGCCTGTAATTACTATAATCAATTATTTGCTGAAGGAATTTAATAGCCTAATACTTTTAATCTTATGCAAATTAAAATACAGAATGAGCATAAAGTCTTTCATGATTATAATCATTTATTATAAAAAACACTATAATTGGATGGTTTGGAGGAAATGGTAATTGCAATAATTGAACTTTTTTTATGAAAAGTATTGCATTAGTAAATTTCTGCATGTGCTCTTTTTATAGATAGAAGAAAGTCAGTCTGATTTTCATGTTCTTAATATGTGTTCTTCAACACTTGCTGTGGAATCTTTGACATAGCATCTGTTGTTCTGATCTTCAAATTATCAGTATCATGAATTGATGTGGCAAAAGTTTGGCCCTTGAATGTTCTCTGTCTGACTCATAAACATTATCAATAATCTCATCACTTGCAGTAACTCTGCCATTTCTTGATTGGTCACCGATCACATCAACTTCTTTAAACTTTTTGTATCAATTCATGATACTTTTAGTATCTGGAAGATTATGTATATATTAACTGCTCTAAGACACCATTGAGAGCACAATTCAGTTTCATAATACTGTAAAAAACGTATAGCTTTTTGTTTTATTGATACTGTGTCATTTTTAACTATTCTTTGCTTGTTCTAAAATATAATTATTATAAAAAAAGAAAAGAAATAGGTAATGATTTTTAATGAGTTCAGCTAGTGTCATTTCATGTGTTGAGCTCGTAATTAATAACAGGAGAGATGAAAAGCTGTGTTTATTGCTTTTAAATTGTTTAGTTTGTTAATCATTGATACCATAGATTAAACTTGAAAGAAAAACTAAATTGAAAGAAAAACTAAATATCTTATGCTTTGCACTGGCATATGGAAGATAAAAATATTTTATTTTGAGTAGTGGCAACCCATTTCATTTAAATTGTTGGATTTGTTGATTAAATTTGAAAAATAGGTGCTGTGCCAAGTGGCAGTGCATTTCTTGTAAACTACGAAGATTCTGATTAAATTTGAAACATAAATATGTTATGTTTCGTGAAATGACAACAGAGTGCTTTAAATTGACAAGTTTGTTAATCAAAACCTCATTAAATTCACATAAAATATAAAATAAATTAAAAAGGAATTCAAAATTTGACCTCTGAGGTATACATGTTTGCGTGGAGGACTATGCATGTTAAAAATCTGGTGGCTGTAGGTATTGTTGTTTTTCTGCAATGTGAGGAACATATACGCATGCATATTTACAGATTCTTCACTAATTAATAATAAGTGAAACTGCGTAACACTTTACTTCAGATGAAATTGTGAATTAAGTTACTCGGAGAAAAAATAAAAGGTATTCAGTATTAGTCTTTTCACCAGAAATTATGTTAGGTTAATTAGTTATGGCATAGCAACTCAAGGGCTGTCTGCTAAAGAGAAAGAATGCCTTTGTGAAGGATTTCATAAGGGAAAAGAACTCATATTCACATTATACATTGGAAAAACCATGAAAACTGCCATGCTGCCAGTCTTTTAACTGGGGTTTGAACAAAGTTGAACTACCAATATTGAGTTTTTTTATGAGTCAGATGCTGATAGGGCCCAGAAACCAGGACTGTAGTATTTATTTTAAATATCATTATTGGACTGTACATAACAGTAAGCAAAATAAAATATTGTTATGTGACTACGTTTTAATATTAATCCTAATTTTTAACTATGCTGAGTTAAAATTGTGTTTGGTGGAACAACTTTCTAATGTCATGTTTTTTCTTGTTCTTCATGATGTTATTGAACCTAATAAATAATCTAAATTCCATTGTATGTGTTAAATCATGTTTTAACTTTGAAAGAGTCTTTAATGCTTAACAGCAAGCACATTGTGCTTCAAGCCGCACATCTTTCTTGACAAGTCGCAGGCCTGACAGCTTACATCTTTATGATGATGGAAGTTATTGGCGGGAATCTGTCGGTGACTTTATGACACTTCCTCAACATCTGAAAGACCATGGCTATGAAACTATAAGCATGGGAAAAATATTTGAACATGGTAATAACACTTTTTTCTAATGAAGAGTAGAATTAATTTTTGATCTTATTTTCAAGAGTTTATTAAAAATTGTATTTAATTTTTTATTAATTATTTGTTTTCAAATTTTTATATATTTTCTCCTATAATTTTGGTAGAACTTGCCAAACTTTCCAAAGGGAGAATTAAGTTTGGTTGTCCAGTTTTGAATTTTCATTTTTTCCATTATCTTTGAAAAACTTTCTAAATTTCCATAAGAGGGAAAATTAAGTTTAGGTTTGTTTATGCATTTATGGGCAAATTCTCAGTATTGCTATTAAAGAATGTTTATTTTATGGATCAATAATTATTAAGATTTGTTTTATGTCTTGTGTATTATAATACAAATGTAATATGTTATTTGAAATGTAATGGAGTAGGGGACGTTGAGAAAATGCAAAAAGAATGTTCAATTTTATGGAGTTCTTTTATAAAAAAAACCTGTCAGTATGTTGGTGAAAGTACACAGACTTTCTCTTAATAACAATTCAAGTACATTTTTTTTTTTTTTGGTATTTGAGAGGGTGATAAGATTAATTGTTTGAATATGAAAATAAATCCGGAATACTTAAAGTATTTTCAGCTTTTGTGTGATTTATTGGTTACTGCATAACATTTAGATGTATATTTTATTTTAGTTTTTCAGAATTATTATTTATCTTTTGCTTTAGTTATCAGTTTCTAAAAGAAAAGAAGTTTTAAAGGTATAGAGATGTTTACTGTGAACACAAAGTTTACATGTAGTTAACATAGTCTAAGAGAGTATTGCTTATTCTAGTACGAAACATTTGAAAGACATTTTGCATAATAGTTGGAGAAATGGATTTGATTGCTTCAACAATGTCCAAAATGTTGTTGGAGCAGTTGAACATTTGTAGTGAGCTGAATTGCTATAACTTGGTGTTAGAAAGTATTGTATTGTTCCATCATATATTAATGACACAATATGCATGCTTCCATACTCTGAAGCAATTGCATCCATGTCACACCTGCCATGAGCTTAACCACACCTTTAAAATAGTTATTAGACACACTGATATTTGTGCTAATAGTCTGTCCCCCCCCAAAAAAAAACCATACTCGTTCTCCATAATACAGTTACGAATTTTGTATATATGTAAATAATTGTAGTGAAATTGTAGTATCTTTTGTATAGTGTAATATGAAGAAGGTAAAATTTTGGTCCTGAGAAAGGCAAAGCTCTGCTGAAAAAATAAAGTTACAGGGGCAAATCTACTTAACATTGAAAGGGACAAATCTATTTAAAACTGAAATAACCTGCTATCTCTAAATCGCTAAATTGGCGAGATATCGCCAAGATGGCGATGGTGTTTTATTGCCATATTTTTTAAGTAAATTTTTATCGCCAAAAGTTGCAGACCTGGTGACAATTTGGTGACATTTTAGTTTGATCCCTGTATAACTAGAACTGGTACTGTAATTGATCCCTATATGTAACTGTAACTATATCCAACCGTTATGTAACTCTAACTGTATCTTCAAGAAATGGAAGATACTAGAGATTTCCCACTGACCATGTGAAAACTATGTAAGCCCAGAGAGAGCATCAGTTTTCAGTTTTTATTTCATAGCTGAGCTTGGAATATTGAGACATCTTTGTGTGAGCTTCACCTTTTAGATGTGCTTTGCATTTTGTTGTGTTTAACTTTCTTAGTAGTTTGAAGTGTAACTACTGATTGCGCTCTGTGATACTGAGAAGACCTGTATGAGTACTTTTGTGGAAAGTTAAAATAAATAAAGCTATCATCAGTTTTTTGTGCATTCAATCCATTACAAATGCGTGCACACACAGCATTATTCTTACTGCATTGAAATACTGTATAATGAAAAAAAGATTACTTAGCAAATTTGTAAGTTCATGCATTTATTTATTGATTTAATAATTTGTTAGTTATATATTATTTATTGAAATTATTATTTTTGTATTGCGTTTAGTATTTAGTTTTTCATTTTCAGTATGGCTTCCTGTCCAGGGACTGTACTGCCCGGGGCATACAGTCCTTGGAAAAGGAGCAATGTTACAAAATGTGTTATATGTGTAAATAATTATATGTAACTTGCAGTATTTCTTGTATAATGTAACATGAAGGGCATCAGGAATGTGAAGACTCGCCTGAAAAACAGGGTTACAGGATAAGTCCATTTAACATGAGATAAATGGCTAGTGTCAAGTTGGTTAATTTTTGTCACTAAATGTGGCAAGAAATTGTTAATTGGCAATATTTTGGTCCTATACCTGCTGAATAACTATGAAATTGCTGTACTGCTGTTATTTTAATTATTTTCATTATTTAAAAAAATAGACTAAGTTCATTACAATTATGTAATATTTTATTCAATACAGTTATGTTATTTACTTAATTGTTCATTACAATTATATAAATAAGTTTAAATTATGTTACTAAGTGGTATAAAAATGACAAATCTATATTAAAAGAGGTTGTACAATAATGCATATGTCTTAATCCAAAGAAATACGTATAAAAGCATGGCGTAGCTATTTACAGCATTTACTAAGAATGTCATACGATAACCAAAGCAGCACCTGTAAAATCACCAACAAAGTTGTATTGCTCAGTTTACTTACCCTGTTCCTGGAACTATCACTATGTATCCTGCCCTTTGTAACTATAACTACATATGTCTTCGAGCAATTTTGAGAAGATACTGGAAATTTCTTGGCAGCTGGGAAAAAAAAAAAAAAAACCATATAAGACTGGTGAAAGCATCAGTTTAATTTAGTTTGGAGTTTAGCTCTAACAAATTTTATCAAGCTATCATCAACTCTGTGAGCATTTAATCCGTTATGAACCGGTACGCATGTAACAGTATGATTTTTGCATTCTGCCATCTGCATCAATAGAAATTTTCAGGTTTTAAAATTCATTTGCACATTTGAAAATTGTTAGTTTGCATTGTATGCTTAACTTTTGGAAGCCACTATATGTACTTGATATTTAACCTGATACAAATACTTACAAACCTAATGACTAATTACGTAGAATCTCCATCAATTTCATTATATGAATTGGTGATTTTTGTGATAGCTAATTTTTAGTCTGTAGTTGTTAAGAGTTGCTAAACATCGATGGATATTTTTCCAGCTCTGATTATATGTCAAATTTTATTTTCTTATAATTACATTTTTTTTTCTGTACATGATTTAATCAGATCAGAAGCCTGTTGACTGAATTAGATTTAAAATGAATGAGCATCAGTGTTTTAATAGCATTTTAAAACTGTTACAATTAAATAAGATATTGGATCATTGATTATTTTATTTGAGATGAACTTCTGTAAAAGACATGCTGTTTGCAATGCAATATCATTTCGTTTTCTTAAACTGAAATTTTTATATCCTAGTATAAATACACAGTGAAAAATGCAATGCAGTATGCAATTGAATTATACACATTGTTGAAAAGTTATTTCTTTGCCATACTTAATGACTGAATGTGAATGTATTTTATTTTTTAATTTCATTAGGTATTGTTTCTAACTGGACTGATGATTTTCCAAATAGCTGGTCAGAATATCCATTTAGACCTTTGACCTTCGACAAAGAAATGGAACCGGTAATAGTTAAATGTATATAACACTTGTTGTATGAGGTCATAATTTGTCTGACTCAATATGAGTTAATATAATGTGCATTAAACTGTTATTTTTTAATACAAATAATAACAGTTTAACCCAAAATTATAAAACCAATAGAATAACAAGAAATATGATGTTTCTCAGTGAACTGAAAACTATTGAAGCAGAAGTAACAATCATTGTTTTAATTTTCTTATTATAATTCCATGTTATAATAAAATTGATACAACTTCCCTAAAAGAAATAAATAAAGTATAATTTATACATATATTTTTATGGGACAAAATTCTAAATACAATATATTAAGTAAATATTAATTAATTATTGGGTATCATAGGCATTTTTGTAGATGTATATAGAATTTTTTTTTCGTATAGATGCTGCAAAATGTGCAACTGATAGATACTTCCTTCTCTAAATATTCATTTGCATTGTAAATTTAACTGACATGAATTTTATTAGTGATGCTCCACATGATCATCAGAATGTTTTTGTGGGTTCAGTAATATATTCAATTATCAAATAATCATTCTGTTTAAATATATATTTTAAGGAAATTATCATGTCCACAAAAATACTAGTAAGTGAAAGAATTTAATGATTTTCCATCAGCATTTCAGCTATTCCAGTTGCATTTTGTACTTGAAAAGGGTCATTGAAATTAAATCGCTTAGATAATTTTAAATAGATCTCTTTTGGTAAATATCATAGAATGTAACACACAGGGAGAAAAACTTAACTTCTGGAAGAAGATATTTTGTTGAAGAATAATTATTTTAATGTGGATTATCCAAGGAGATATTTAGAATGATATGAATTACCCCCCCCCCAGAAAAAAAAAATCAAAAATTGTCCTGGTATGATAGTGAAGTTGAATGATATGTACGGAAATTTTTCCATCTCAAACCAATCACATTTCTTTTACATCTGTAACATTAATAACTTAGCCTATTTATGCAGAAAAATAGCAGCAATACAGTCAACAGTCTTTTGTTTTGATAATGATATAGTGAAACGTGTTATTACAAACAGCACTAGAAATAGGTTATATTTCTGAGAACATTACAACAAACAATGCTAGGAAATATCGATTGCTGTGTTCTCTAAAGTTATAAAAGATAATAATCCATTGGACCATAGATGAAGAGTTTCATTGTAATATGTAAGCAGCTAAAAAAAGAATTATCAAGAGTATTAATTACTTGAAATAAAAGTATTCTTCAAGAATTTCAATTATTTAATTTTTTAAAGAAGTTGAAAAGATTCAAATAATGGTTTGCCTAAGGATTGTAACTTAGTGATATATATTGTTTTATTTATTTATCTGTTATTATTATCTGCATAGTCTTTGATGAGACATTTTAATGTATTTTTCACTTTGACATTATTCACTATAAATTGTTTTATTTTAGTTGAAGCAGAAATGGACTATAGACTTAGCAGATAATTAAGAAATTAAGAAATAATTTCATTACTTGTTTTTATGAAAACGGTGTGTTTTGCATTTCTTTTAATGGAAGTACAAATATTCTCAACTGTATAATCTTGTTGAAGTAAAGCACTATAAGCAAGAATATAAAAAAGGGGAATGAGAGTGGGATGCATGGGTGACATCAACTAGCGAGATGGATAGAAAGTGTTAACTGTCAATCTGAGAGGTGTCAAAAGTTTAGTTGTCTAGGAGGGAGACCTAGAGAGAGGTCAGAAAAGAGAAAGGCCCTTGGGAGCTGTTAATGAACATGAAATTAACTTGTATTAATTCATGTACATATTTCAGTTATTAGTAGTGTAATTTTAGTGATCTAGTGTCTAGTTTTGTGCATGTGATAAATATTTAAAAAATATGATCAAGGGTGAATAATTTCTGATTTGAGTCCACAAGAAGCCTGGTGTGACATTACTGAGAGAGCGAGAGAGCTGAAGAAAGAAAAATTTAAAAAAGAAGGCAGAAAGAAAAGAGAAAGGGAAAAAAAAAGAAATTCCTGTACTATATGAAATACATGTTCAATTTACTGTAATAAAGAAACCACAATTATTTGAAAATTTCTGATTATACAAGTGATTATACAAATACTATATAATCCAAAAAATTATAATTTCATTTTATTTCTTAAAAAAAAAAACCATTTCAGGAATTATTATTAAACCTTGTTGAGATGGCTTTATTTATCAATATGTAAGATTATCCATAATCATGTTCATAATTTCTGAAGTTTATAAAATGAAGATGCATATTAGTACATGAAGGATAAGTTCATATTTTCACTTTTATATTCCTTATCACATAGCTGTAGATTTAGTCTCTAAGAGCTGTTTTTCTTTGCAGAGCAATCTATTGCTGGTGGCCATGCTGCTGCACTGGCCAGTGGCTAAATTAGAGGTAGATACCAAGGGTTTCATGTTTCTGCAAGATGCAAAGGACATCTAACTTTAGTTGAATGCAGAATTATCTGATTATTTTATTGGACAAATTTTTGTCAAATGATTCTCCCTTCCACTCTGCAGTCAGTTTACTTAATCGCTTTTTTTTTAGATTACTTGAATTTTGTGTGTTTATGTCATTTGGTATATGATTTAGCACAATTGTGAAATGGGATTACACATACTGTTAGTTTATCAACTAAAATATATATTAACTCTAAACAGAAAAAATTATACTGTCTGTAAAACCAGATTTTTTTTAAATGCCAATAGTATTAAAATTTGTTATATATTTAAATCAGTAGCTGATACACTTATTTCTGCTGCTACTTTTAGGCATGCAACACAACAGATGGAAAACGAATGAATTTGGTGTGTCCTGTAGATCTAAATGATGAGGATGTTGGTACTTTACCTGATATAGAAATCACACAACAAGCAGTTAATTATTTAAAGAATAGAACAAAAGGACCAAATAAGTCCTCACCATTCTTCCTTGGAGTAGGTTACTATAAACCTCATATACCTTTCAAATTTCCTAGTCAGTATTTAGGTAAGATTTTTTTAAATTCTGATTTATTGTTTTTTTTAGCAGGGTTTAAAATAAATTATTTGTTCATTGATTCCCCTCCCCATTTTTGTTTTAACTGCTGATATAATAATGTTATTCACTCAAATTAATTTTTTTTTAGTTTTGTATTTGTGCATGACCTTATTATTTAGAAGACCTGTGTTTTGTATCTCTGCATACTATTACTTGGTATAGTCCTTAGATTCTTAACATCTTGATTGTTGAAGTATTTTAGTAAAGTGATTCTAGATTATGACACAGCATTCAATATATGCTGTGTCCACAAAAGTCATTTATTGGGCCTTTATTTTTGCAACTATTCTTCATAATCATATAATTAAAATAATATCTTAACTGGCACAGATATTCATGTTTTGGCATATTTAAATTTAAAAAAATGAATTTTATAAAAAACCTAATTTTTATACATCCTTCGAGTCCTTGTAGTTATATTTATGGAAAGTTTATAATCATCATAAAAGTTAAAAGTTGAAATATTTAAATTTATAATATTATAAGTTTTATGTAGGAAGTAAAACGCCATTAAAGACTTTGGGCTCCAATAAATCTGCGAGAATATATCAGCATTCCAACAGTTTTTAAAATATTTAACTCCTATAACATTCAAAAAATTTTTTATGTAATATTGAAATATTTCTACGGTAACGATTAACATGTTTTTTAGGTTCTGCATTTTAATAAAATATAGTCAGTCCTGGGTAATATAACATTAAAAATTATGGGATTTAAGTATTATTACAACCACCTTAGTAGAAACTGTAGAAAAGCTTCAGAATACACAAAATTCTGGTATCCACATGCATAACAATTATTTGGGCAACCATGGACATGGCAAATATTCTGTTTCCAACATTACCATTTTCGTATGGATTCTTTTTATTGTATTCCAAGTTCCAATGCCTTTTATAGAAAAATTATGATTATTTTTTGTCTTAAACTCGATTTTAAAATTTGTGCTTGTTCGATTTTCTTATAATGGAAAAAAGGTGAAATTTCTGAAGGAGTACATTATTTTGCCACAAACCACTAAATTAATAATGCTTTAAATTATTTCTATTTATTTCTTACAACGAAATTTCCTGAAAACAAAAATGTATTAGTAACTAGGTTTACTGATTGCCTTTTGGAATAAATTTGTAATAGTATATTAGAATATGTATGTAATATATAATTTTTTACAATAAAAGTAATCATTCATTTTCTTCCATAAAATTTGCCAACTGCACCACAGTGGTTGCAGTAATACATAAGTACAAAAATTATATATGTTTCCTTCTATTTCATAAGATTTGTATCCTATTGAATCAATGGATGTTGCACTCAATAATGTTGTACCAAAGAAATTACCTAAAATATCTTGGAACCCTTGGATGGATATTAGACAGCTAGATGATATTAAAAACCTCAGCATTAATTTCCCATATGGACCTCTTCCTGAGTCTTATCAGGTAATTTTTCTATTCAGTTACTTAATGTTCTTTAGGTTACTGTTATGCGTCTTTCACAATAGCAGATTAGACCATTGGTAAAAACTGCATTTTCCAATGTGTCCCATTCACATGGCAAGGTATTACCTGCTTATCAATTGGAAGTAGAATGCTCTTACCTCTCTAAAGTAGGGCAAATAGGGAGGTTTCCCATGTGCATTATATGATTCAATTAATTCTGGTAATGACATGGCCAACATGTAGTTGGCCGCTTGCTGGATTGCCAGCAAAATTATCGCAATGATAATTATCTGCTGATGTAGTATCATTCAGAAAAGAATTAGGATAGTACTGTTTACATGATGCAGCATCTGAGTTCATATGAAATTCTCTTCAAATCAAAATGCTGAGTCACAAATATCACTTGCAAAGTGACAAACTAAGGGTAATATAGCTCCAGTTACACTTTTTTTTAGTAACATTAATGTTGCATTTCTAAAAGAACATATAAATTTCCTTCAGCAAATTTGCTTTCTCTGATGAACTAGCAATCTTTTCTCTAAATAGCACATATTAATGTAGATGCAAAAAAAATTTTTTTTTGGAAGAGGAGAAAGAAAATGTTTTAAAAAATTAAAAAAAAAAGTTTTTTTCAAGTAAGTTTATATTTAAATCTCATAAAATAATAAATGAACTAAAAGGAAAAAAAATCATATAGTTTAATGGGAATAAGAATTAAATAATTCATATCATGAAAATCAAAAGCGCAGAGCACTCTTGATAAATTTATATAATTCCTTATACTTTTGATGGTGCAATTTAATTACTAGGTTTCATTATTTGTTTGCCCTTGCTTTTATTATTTGTGATATGTAGAGGAATTTTAGAAAGAGAATTATTTAATATCTTTTTCCAATTAAAGTATATGATAAATTCCTTTTCCATGTTTAGTTCATTAATTATTTTATGGGTTTTAAATGAGAACTTTTCTGTATTTTTTTTTATTTCATCTTTTTAGTCTCAGTGACGTGATGTCAATCAAAATTATTCAATTCAAAAATCGTATCTCAACAATGAATAATCACTCTTCTCCCCCCCCTACTAATTCTGTGATGTGAAATGGTCAGAAAAAAATCCACTTTAAAATTTCATTTAGAAGGTATTTTTTTTTACCGCTCTGTCTGATAGTGCAAACTGTAAAATTTAGATATTTTTAGTTTGTTCCTTAAACAAAGACATGTACAAAAAATTGATTAAAGTTTTAAAGAATGTAAGGTGAAGTTTGAAAATCATTTCATTCATATCTACAATGAGGGTATAGACAAAATTTGAGCTCCTTAATTTATAAGATTAAAAATCATTGCCAAAGTTTTGGCCATAGTGACAAACAGCATGAATGGATTAAGTAAAAGCTTATAAAATCCCAGTAGTTTTAAAATAAACTCTAGACAGTAGCCTAATTTTTTTTTATCATTCTTATTTTGAAAGGGGGTGAAGAGTTTGTTTTATAACCTTTGAAAATTTCAAATCTTTATAATGGATATGTTTTTGGATGTTAGATTCTTAAGTTCCTAAAAGAATAAAATATTATATACCATGATAAAATAAAGAAAATCAGTCATTATAATGAAACACTGAGGAAAATGTGTATAAACTTATGAAATGTAAACAATTAAAATGACAGGATACATTTCATTGCAAGTAAACAAACAGTAACCAATTATTTTTTTTGAGGTACAGGAGGAATTTATGAAATAAAATGAAATGAATCATAAAATGGAAAATCTATGCATAAAAAAGAGAAGAAATAACATTTATAAAATGAAGATTTTTATAGTAAGCTTAATTTCTTTTCAGCAAAGAAATTGAGATTAATAAATAAATAAATAAAACTAATTTAAAAAAACCTATATGGAAACATAAAAAACAGTCATATTGAGATAACAATTTTGAAAACTGATGTTTTTAAGTGATGCCAAAGAAGAACCGATACACTTCTTGCTTCATTGCATGTTTTTTTTAATGTAAAAAGTCGCCAGTTACTGTTTTTTAGTGATTCTTTTTAAAGAGCAGAAAGAATTTGTCGTATAATCAATGAAAATTTCAAAACATTGTAACTAGTAACTTTTTAGATGCCAAAAAATCTAACAAGTCAAGCAATTTTAAAAAATTCTCTCCCCCCTTTACTGAAAAAAATTACATTAAAAATTTCATTTAAAATATTTTTCTTTGCACTGTATACAGTGATGTAAACAATAAATTTCCAAGATTTTTAGTTCATCTATAAACAAAAATATGTGCAGAAAAGCGTATCAACATTAAACATATAAAACAAATTTAATTAAATGTTTTTAAAAAATTGGTGCACCTCCTTGTGTTGTCATCTACAAGCAGTGTAAATACAAAATTTGAATTCATTACCTTATCAGAAAGCAGTTTAAAAATTGGTGACAATCTTTTAACCATAGTGACAAACACCATGAGTAAGCTAAAAAAAGTTAATAATAATAATAAAGGATAACTTTTTTCGAGAACCATTACAAAACTTCTTGTAGATTCTGTAGCAATAATAAACAGTAGTAAAAAAAAGTGTAAACAGCATTAAAAGTCAGCCAATTTAATTCACGTTTGTGATATCATTGACAGTGGCTTATGAGTAAAAGGAAGGAAGGGTGAAACAAATAACACATTTGATACATAAAAATATGAATAATTAATTTGCGTATTTCAATTTCATTTTTTCAGATTTCATAATTTAAAAAAAATATTAAAAATTTTAAAGGAGTTTTCAAATAAAATTTAACTAATTTAATTTACTTAATACTTATTTCAAAATGCATTATTTGTATCGTACTATTTCCTGTATCTTAATTTTCAAACTAAGTATTTTTTTAAATTTCCAGGAGAGACTAATCATTATTTTTAAAAAAATACTTAGTAAAATTATATCTGTCTATCTATCTATATATATATATATGTTTATTCACTATATTATGTTCACTATATATATGTTATATTC
>KK119585.1:67852-87181 GCA_000611955.2 Stegodyphus mimosarum
TTAAGTGAAAATTTAGTATTATGGGAAGTACTATAATTTTTAGAGTTCTGTGCTGTGTTATAATTATTTACATTAATTGTTAATAAGAAATCATTAAGATCATTCCTATTTTGATCATACTTTAATTTGTTATACATGCATATTAACACTTTCTAAATATATTTGCTGTTTTGTCATTATAATCAAGATCATTTCCTACTCTTTGGTGATGGCTCAAATATGATATTAGAATTATTTCATTTGTCAAAGGTGTATCTTAAATAATAACAGTTCTTAATGTTTGCATAAAGAATAGCAGAATTAGAAACACTCTGCATTTCAGAAATCTGTAAAAGCTGAAGCAATTTTCAAAAAGAAGTTTGTTTTTGTTTGCTTTCTGTTAATATTAATCAAGAAATCTATTTGTAATCAAACACAGAGCATTTAACTCAGTTTTCCCATTTCAGAATACAAGAGATGTTTGGAATGTTGAGTTTTATTAGCATGCTTATTTTCAAACTTTTATATGAATTATGTTTTTGTGTTGTATTTAGTAAATCTTGATGAAAACCTTTTAATAAACTTTTAATAAATATACCTTTTAATAAACTTTTAATAAATATACCTTTTAATAAAATTACCTTTTAATAAATATATATGTTTTCTATGTAATTAAATACTAAATTATTAATTTTTATTTGATGTTATCATTTATATTATTTTCTCCCGACATCTAAATCATCTTATGATAACATATTGGAAACCTTCTAAAATAGCCCTTTAGGACAGTTACATTTTTAACAATCGCCTGAAAACATAAAAGTCATACACCACTGCACAGTCAGTTCCACAGCTAGTGCAGTTGGTATGGACAAATTGGGTAGTAAAATGTTTAGTGTTTGGAGAGGCACCAAATGCAAAATTTATGAGCTCCAGAAATTGTACTGAACAGCAAGAAGCTTGGTGCTATCTCCATGCCATTATAAGTTTTCATAGAGTACTATGCACAGATAATTATGTATTATACAACTAATGTATTAAAAAAATGTATCATCTATTTATTTAACTAAAGAATTTTCAGTCTCAAAAACAGTTATCAGAGTTGTTTTAGTTTTTCAACTGTCGTTTTATAATGTTAAATTAAGTAATTTTTATTAACTAAAGCATTCATGTAATCTTTGTCAGAGTTTTAAATGTTTCTTTTTAACCCCTTCTTGGTCAGATTTTTTTTTCGAATTTCTGACCCCAAAAAAGCATTTTTTTTTATTGCTGAAAATTAACATATGTTCTATCGTAAATTCAAAACTACAAAATACTTTTGACAGTAAGGAATTTTTGATGGACCTACAGGTGGTCAAATATGTGATATCCACCAGTTTTCCCTGCAACGCACCCAAGTTTAAATAAAACAAAATACAATGTGATACTATATTTATTAACTCTATTGTTTTGACATGTTTAATATAAATATATACATGAAAATAATTATTAAAATTTCATAAAATAGGCTTTAGAAAATGGTTTACCACATTTATCACAAAACTAAATTCATTTATTTAGTAAAAAAAAAATTTTTTTTGCTTTTTCAAAAAAAAAAAAAATTGGCTATGAATGTCAAAAATATTTTTAATGGTTTTTTAGTTGCAATTCTAACAGATATCACATGGATATTCAATAACAGATATTCAAGGTGTGAAATCACACTGCAAAAATTGTGAAGAAACTAGGGCTAGTCACGCTATCTCTTAGTAATATTCAGAAATACAAAAATAATCGTGGAATTTAAAGTGATGTATGAGTAGCGATGAATTCAGTTTCAATGATGGAATTTCTCCCTTCATCGCATGGATGCAATGCCGACCTTATGGGCACAAAAATACCGAATGTGTGAGATGTAATGCCGGTTAAGTGTGTATGCACCTATATAGACCCATCTGATTTAAATTTCAACTACCCGAGTTTCAAGCATAATCGTTTTGTTCAATAGAGGCAATGATTGTTTAGTAATCAAGTCCCGCCAAATTATTTCATTACTTTTTTCTATTCCAATGATTCCATTCCATTTCTTGTATTTTATTTGTTAAATATTGCATTATATAGCTATCGTAATCATCTTTTGTCATATTTATATTTCAGTATCATATTTTAAAGGATTTTACTCTCTTAATGTTTAAGCATTATTGTGTTACAGTATTATTGCAAGATGATTGAGGTAGGTACAAGCTATGGCCATTAAATTGAGGTAGGTACAAGCAAACAAGGTACATTGCTATGGCCATTATTTGTGAAGGGATGGATACCTTTTACATTTGATAAAAATTTTGAAGCAAAGTAAATATAGTTCCTGTGTGACAATAATTACGTTCCTTAGCTTAGATCCTGCTTTATGTTAACATTCAAGTGTCACATTTACAACTACAGTTCTTTTCTGTATGTACTTTTCCAGATGCCTTATAGTTTTACAATTTAATTGTTTTTACTTTTGAGTAATAATGATAGAAAAAATGTTGAACTAATCAAAATTCAGTGAATTTGAGTACAATTATTATGATTAAGGTTGATAAACCTGTGTTAAAATCCACTGAATTTTTGATGATGTTTTCATATCCTAGTGACAATTTCCGTCCTTTTGTCCAGATGTTATACATTTGTTGCACAATATATAAATGCATATTTTTTAATTCTTTGTTGAACTTATACACAAACATGTTGTAATATTTGTTGAATGTTAAGCAGAAATAAAGAGATTATATTGCTGTTTTCATGTATGTGTGCATTATTACTGACCATACAAAATATTTTAGCATGAATAATGATATATGAAGATGAAGATTCCTTAAATAGGTTTTAGATCAGTGTGAAAATATCAGTAATTTTCAATCTAAATATTAGTACATTTAAAAATTGCTTTTATCTTTATTCACAGTTATGATATGAACTATGATATGCCATGTCTCATAAATAAATATTTTTATCTTTTCATTTAAATGCCATGAAAAATAAGAAATAATTAAATGCAGGCTATGGTATGCTATGTCAAAGCAAACAATTTTTTTTTTTGGTGGGGGATATTTTGACTTACTGCCAATGAACATAAATAAAAGCTCGTTCTTTTTAATGTTGTTTTTGTTCACAGCTACTACACATCTGCCGTTTTTAATTGTTGCCTGTTGTAGAGCAAGATAATTTCTTTACTAGTACTGTCCCAAAATAAAATTTCAATGCATTTTTATATTGTCCAGCAAGCATATTTTCTAACAGTACTACCTATTTGCTTGCTGAGCTGCCTCGAATTTCATGGCATACACTGGAGTGCTCTTTAAATCCTTGACATCCACCATTCACAGAGTTTTTTATATCTTAGGATCTGTGATGCCATCAATAAAGTCCTGCAGGGACAGGATTTCCCTTGTTTCTGATGGGTAGTCTGTAAAGGCGAGATGAGACAGCCTTTGAACATTCTTGGTGAGCTCCTGGAGTATTTCCGTGAGCTTTTGTTAACCCGATTTTAATTGAAGCCTGCTATGGTCTTTTAAACTTTTCTTACCAAAGCACAGTTCCAAAGCGCCAGATAGCTTCAAAGCTTATCACTAGTTTTCAGGCAGAGTTTGAAGGATATCCGTTGCCTATGCTCTAAGAGAAGCGGTGAGGTGGCAGGACTTCTTGAGAATCCCATCCATTGCATCTGCCACTATAGAAAACTGAGTCTTTTACACTTGCCAAGAGGTCTTTCCATCCTACATGGATTTCTTTAGAGAAAGATGAGAAGACAATATCAGGAATTTAAAGGCAACTAAATTGTGTCCAACTGTTACAGTGAATTTCTTTAAACTATCAACTTCCTTGGCTACAGCAGCAAAAACTCTGTCGTCAGTTTGCTGTTTGACATGAGAAACTCTTTCTTTGATTTTTTGTTAGACAGCAGAACTCTCTTTGATTTGTTCTTCGACTGTTGAAACTCTTTCTTGAATTTCTCCAATATTATCTCCAATTGTGTGTATTCTGCCTCCGGTTACCTCGAATTCGTTTTCTATTATGGCAGTAATTTCTCTTATTATTTCCTCTTGACCTGCTTCAATCTTTTCTTGACCCGTCTCCTTCTTTACTTGAACTGATATGATGGGTCCTTCCATCTTTTGTTGGTCTGCTTTCATATCTTCTTGGCCGGTTCCATCATTCTTGAACTGTTTTCATGTCTTTTTTTAAAGGCGTTGATGGCCGATCCATTCTTTCTTGGAATGCAGCAAAGACTGTCACTAGTTGTCTTAGTTGCTGTCCGTCGCTCTTGCTACCGGCATTCAATCCCATTTCTGATACCAAAAATTGTTGCGTGCGTACGGCTTCGTAATGGATTGAATGCACACAAAACTGATTATAGCTTGATAAAATTCCCCCCCCCCAAAGAAACACTTTACAGTTCTTGAACTTTCCGTGAACGTACTCGTATAGCTCTTCTCAGTATAACAGAGTCTAATCAATTGTTAATTATAGCTTCAAACTACTTCCCTCCATCAAACCTTCCAGTCGAAGTTACTGGAAGGCATATATGTTTAAAGTTACATACACTGCTCGACATTGAAAATACAACACCAAGAAAGCGTGGTCAGAAAGTGATGAAATTTGAAAAAAAAAAGACAGAGACAGCAATAAATAAGTGATCTTCATTTCAAAATGATAGTCAGAATACAACGCAAGAACGGCGTCGGCTCAGTAGGGTGTAGGACTACTGCGGACAGCGATGCACAAAGAAACACGCCTAGGCGTAGAGTCAATAAGGGTGCGGATGGTGTCCTGAGGGATGGCTCTCCATTCCCTTTCAACCATTTGCCACAGTTCGTCTTCTGAACGAGGCAGGGGCAGAGTCTGCAAACGGCGTCCAATCACATCCCACACATGTTCGATCCGTGACAGGTCAGGAGAGTGAGGTGGCCAGGGAAGCATCTGTATACCTTGCAGAGCATGTTGGCAGATGCGAGCACTGTGTGGTCGGGCGTTATCCTAAAGCGTTAGGAATTAAAATTAAATTGCATTGCTAGTACCTGAAGGTAGGGGATTGTCACCGGCTGCAGTACATTATCCAAGTATCGTTGGGCCGTCATAGTGCCCTGAATACGAACTAGAGGTGACCTGGAATCGTAGACAATAGCGCCCCAAACCATTATGCCCCGCTGTCGCGCGGTGAGGCTTTCCACAGTTACTGCCGGATTAGGTCTGTCTCCACGTCGACGCCACAAACGTATGCGGCGACTGTCACTGGATAAACAGAAGCGTGACTATCTGAGAACACGACGTTTCGCCATTCTGTCATCCACATCGCTCCTGTCCGGCACCATTCTAAACGTTGGCGTCTATGCTGTGGGGTCAATGGCGGTCTTTTTAACGGATGCCGTGAGTGCAGGCCACGTTCAACCAGTCGATGGGAAATGGTTCTCGTCGACACGGGAACATCCAGGATATCTTGCACATGCTGCAGAATCGCGGTACAAATGACTTGCGGGACTGCCACAGCTTGTCGGTGGATGCGACGATCCACGCGTGCTGACGTCAGTCTGGCTGCACCTGCACCCCTACTTCTTTCCACATTACCTTATTCCAACCATGTTGGCCATAGCCGATGCACCGTGCTCGCATCCATTTGGGTTATCAGCTGCGATTTAACGTAAGGACGAACCCGTCCTTTTCAGTCCGATCACCATACCCCTCGTAAAATCGTCTATCTGCTGGAAGTGCCTTCCTTGAGGCGGCCTGGCATTCTCTCCTATTACACGTATCCTCCGGGACAAAAACCAACTTTCTTCGATAATTCGTCTGGCAGAAATAATGACACGAATTCCTTCCCTTATATCATACTTAAAGTGCGTCGGAGAGCTGCGCATTTCGCATCATTCGCATAACTCAGTGACGTGCGTCTACTCTAAAATTTGCATAAATTTCTGACCACTCCTTGGTGTTGCATTTTCAATGTTGAGCAGTGTATAAGTGCCAGGTATAGGGACCAGGCGAAATGGCTGCCAATTTTGGTGACTTTTAGCTATTTCTCGCCACAGTTGGCGAGAGAAATTAGCCGCCAAAACCATCGCCAACTTGGCGATATCTCGCGAATTTAGCGAGATTGCTATTTAGCTGAATGTTACATATACTTGCCCCTGTAATCTTAATTTTCCGGCAGAGCCTCTCTGTCTACGGATTTTTCACATTACATTGCGCAAAAGATACTACAATCTTACTTATAATTTCATTAAAGTTATTTACGTATATACAAAATTCGTAACAGTTGAGACTTTTTCACAAACCTGCAAGATCGGGATTTCGCGTAATGGTATTAATTCTCTCCTTTTTCTCTCATACAATTTCGTACAATTAATGAGGTAATCAAACAATTTCTACTATTTTTTCCCGTATTTATGAGCTATGTAATGAAATAATATAATTTTTTTCAGTATGATAATTACATACTGGTTTATTCACTGAGCTTTATTTTAGTTCAGTAGACGCTGTTTTGCTTGAATAATACATTGTTTTTTTACAAAATGCGCATTTAAAAGTTTTCTGCTGTTTTTAAAATTCTCAACAAGTAGCATGGAAAACATCATGAATTCATTAAAACTTCATTTCTGTTGTGCTTTTCTTCATGATGGCGAAGTTGTAAGGAAACATGTGAAAGCGAGTTGTAGAAAATAAACTGCTGACCATCCAAAATGCAAAATCGTGAAGGAAGCATCCAAACAGCATGAAACTTGCATCATGTGTGTACCGCGTTTAAATATGCAAATCATTATGATTTCAGCGCCCACGCATATCATGGACGACTGCAGCGCTCCTTAAAATCTATAATATAAAGGGAGGAAATTTTGCCATTTGGAATAATGTGAATTGGCTCGTGAGATTTTTTATATATGCATACTGCTTCCTTGTGAGACTACCGTATTGCATTGTAACCACAACCTGCCCTTCTCCAAGTCTATCGTTCACCAAACATGTCTGGTTAATGATTCAAAAACGCGTAACCCCGCATGCCGCACTGCACCAGGTGAACTGTGGCTACGTGTGGTGGCAGCATAGACTGCCATTCTCCAACACCACATCCAAAGCTTCTTTCACTCACAAGGAAGCATTCACTACTCGTCATCACTGATTTCGCTCAAATTTATAGGGCATACAGGGCTTGGTTAGGTTGGAATTTCAGATGTACAAGCGTTTAGAAAGTAAAAATTTTGACTCTGCTCTCGCATCATATAAGGCATTTACGTTAGGGCGTTTGCCAAGCAGCGGTTGGCGCGGCGGTAAGAGCTCTGAGTAGTAATGCGGTGATCGTGGGTTCGACTCCCGGGTGGAGACTCTTTTTCTCAATTTTTATATTATTCTTTTTCCAACTGAGCAAAGAGGTGAATACTTTATTTTATTTATTTATTTATACTCAAAAGGCATAGAAAAGGTAAAAATTTCGGACTTTTCAACAAGGGATTGCAATTAAAGAGCATACGAAAAAAAAGACTTTGTACATGAAAATTCAAAACTTTATTTGTCGACATTCGATGATTACATGGGATGATATTTGTACTCTTGTACGTACGTTAAGAGACTTAACTTGTATAAGAGAACAAATTTCTTCTGCTGGTTGACTCGTGGGAAGGACAAATAAATCCGCAATTATACGACGAACTCTTCCAAGATGAAGAAGGATTGCCAACATGTAGCATCAAAGTAATTCCCCCTAAATGTACTCCACTGGTGCAACCCTGCAATGTATATTTTTATCGTCAGGTGAAAAACTTTATTAAAAAAATAGAAAATTGTTCTTATCTCATCGAGCAAGAAAAAGAAATAACTTCCCGAGAAGACTACATAAAAATACATTCGATTGTTCATCCGCCCCAATATTCGGTAACATGTTACGTTACGCGTGGTTCGCTTCTAAACTTTGCAATGAGAGAGAATGCTTTATGAATGTCATTTAAGTATGTTTTTCTATGGAGACGTTAAAACAACGATGTTATTATAAAAATGCGGCTTTATAACGTGTACTAGATGCAGAAATAATTATTGTTTCCCCCGTTTCTACGATAAATATCATCTCGACACATGTAATCATCGAATGTCGACAAATGAAGTTTTGAATTTTCACGTACAAGTTTTTCGTATGCTCTTTAATTACAATCCCTCGTTGAAAAGTCCGAAATTTTTACCTTTTCTATGCCTTTTGAGTATAAATAAATAAATAAAATAAAATATTCACCTCTCTGCTTAATTGGAAAAAGAATAATATAAAAATTGAGAAAAGTCTCCACAAGGGAAGTCGAACCCACGATCATCACATTATTACTCCGAGCTCTTACCGCAGCGCCAACTGCTGCTTGGCAAACGCCCTGACGTAAATGGCTTGTACGGTGCGAGAGTAGCGTCAAAATTTTTATTGTCTAAATGCTTGGCCATCTGCGTACTTTCATTTCTAGCCAAGCCCTGCATGCCCTATAAATTTGAGAGAAATCTGTGATGACGAGTAGGGAATGCCCCCTAGTCGGTGCCGGGGCGTGTAGCAGCGGCTATTGACTAACGTGGAGACAACAGTTATTACTGATTTTCTTGTCTTCTTCTCGTCAAAGAAGGCTATATTTCAAATCAGTTAACATGGATTAACTATGCTTACTATGTTTAATCGCTGAAATAAATGTCGCTTTGATATTTCTTGTTCTTCGTATTGCATTTTGGATGACCAGCAGTGTATAAGTATGGATTGCAACATGCATTTCGGAAACTTAAATTATTCTGTGTATTTCAGTAATTAAAAATTATATTTAGCGTTCCATGCAGGTTTTCCTGTTATTGGTTATAAACTGCAGCTATCATTATTTTTTAACATTTAGATCAATAAAATCCTTTGTGTATTAAGCGTCTAATAAATTTGGAAATATTTATATATATTTGAGTAGAATGTTTTTAATTTTATAAACTTCAACTTCTATTGAAGTTTACGAAACTAAAATTGAATTTAACTTCTGTTAATGGTGTAATATATGTCCTCAAATTGGGCTGCATGTTTACTCAAATCTATGTGTATTAACATGCAAGTGGTTCAGTAGATTCAAAGAAAGTTCTTTTTTCATGTTTTAAGCCATGGCATTATCCTCAGTAACCCGAGTTTTAAAGCCACAAATTGCTATTAGTTTCAGACCGAGTTGATATTTTTCTAATGAAATGAGCTGAATGAGTATTTGAATGATTTTTCCCTTGTAAATAAGATCCATTTTTTTAGGATGTCTTTTATGCAATCTTCTTTAACTAAATAGTCGTTAATGGCTTTAATGATATTAATCTGAGCATCATTATATGCGTATTAATTATCTAAATCATCATCTCTGGGTTTTGATTCAGACATGCTTTACTTATTGTTTCAACATTTGAAACCCACGGGATGAGAAATAAGTTTAATTCGAACTGAATTTAATGAAAGTGCTGAAAACGCGAGAGGGGAAAAAATTATCTAGAGATTTCACTCGCTCTGTGCTTTTCAAAACGCAGCTATACATTGGTACCGTATTTCAATAACCTAAACTGCTGGCCACCGTAAATGCAACACCCTGAAGGAAGCATGCAAATAACATGAAATTTACAACATGCATTAGCGGAGGTAAGACATGCAAATGATTAGAATTTCAGCGCAGACGCACATCATGCGCGCCTGTGGCGCCACTTCAAAGAGCTATTTAAGGCTTGGAGTTTTCGACGATTTCAAGTTCGGCAATTGTGTTTTTCTTGTGGTTTTTTCAGAAAAGCGATCAATTATACCTCGTAGTAAACAGCGGTCGTCGTTTGATCAAGTATCCGAGTTCGCCAACAGAGGAAGGATAGTGGCCTACCGAGAGTGTGGATTATCTTTCAGGGAAATCGGTAGTCGTGTTGGACAAAACCAAACAACTGTAATGCGGATATGTGACCGTTGAATGCAGCAGGGTACGACGGACCGACGTGTTTGATCGCATCCACCTCAGTGCACCACTTCACGTGATGACAGGAACATTGTGCGTATGGCAGTGCGGATCGCTCAGTCACATCACGAACCATAGCACAGCACATTCAGTCTGTAACGCCTCATCCAGTGTCTGCGCGTACCATTCGACGCCGTTTACAGCAGTGTGGTCTGTCCGCAAGACGTCCATTGCTTCGTCTACCCTTCACGCAGAACCACAGACGTCTCCGCCGCCAATAGTGCGATGAAAGTAGGATGTGGACGGCAGAATGGAATGAAATTGTCGAGTCACGCTTCTGTCTGCAACATTACGATGGTCGCATTCGAGTCGGGAGACACCGTGGAAAGAGGTTGCTTAACAGCTGCGTTATGCACCGCGACACTGGTCCTGCACCGGATATTATGGTATGGGGCGGTATTGGATATCACTCTCGCACTCCTCTAGTACGCATTGCCGGTACTTTAAACAGCCAGCGCTACATCTCGGAGGTGTTGGAGCTAGTTGTCCTTCCTTACCTTCAGGGCTTGCCCACAGCCATATTTCAACAGCATAATGCGCGACCACACGTGGCACGCATTGTCCAAGGGTTCTTCGTCAATCGCCAGATTGAATTGCTTCCCTGGTCGGCTCGCTCTCCGGATCTTTCGTCGATAGAAAACATGTGTTCCATGGTTGCTGAACAATTGACCCAGATTACAACCCAAGCTGCCACACCAGATCAACTTTGGCAACGTGTGGAAGCTGCTTGGTCTGCTGTACCCCAAGAACACATCGAAAGTCTTTTTGAATCAATGCCGAGGCATGTGGCAGCCGTGATCTCCAACAATGGCGGCTACTCTGGCTACTGATTCTGGAAGGAACCACACTTCACAGAAGTCTATAAATTTAATCATTTGATACTTGGTCAACATGTTATCTAGTAAATAAATTTTGTTGTGATATCTCTTGTCTTTGTTGGTGTTGCCATTTGGATGGCCAGCAGTGTAGGATAAAGAAATGCTGTCGACATGTTTTCTACTATCAAAGTTTTTCGAAAGGGGACAGTTGCATATTTCAGATGTTCTGGACTTGTAATGGAGACGGTCAAAGCATAAAAAATTGTATTTCCAACTGTGGATATTGTAGCATCACAGCGACTAGAAGTACAACATGAGGACATTTCACTAGTAGGACCCCATAAAGACTGGACACTTAAACTCTGAGCTTAAAGGTGTTTAGTTTGCATTGCTTTGTTACTTTTATGTTTTCGTTTTTTTTATGAGAGATTTTTGGGACTTCTGCTTGCTTTATAAGGTTCGCATGCAGAACCTTTAATTCAAGCGGTCTGTAAAAAGCTTTCAGACTTAGTGAGAGGTGTGCAGTTTCTCCAGGACTATCTTATGCAGCTGGAACAGATACGTGAAAGGAATAGATCGCTGTATGAATAGTATAAATCTGGAGAGTATTCGGAATATCAACAACTGGGATTCGGAGGATCAGTGGCTCTATTCGATTAACAGGACTACTGCTAGTAACATCTCTATTACTACATCAAGCATATAGTTATACACACTGCGGGAGGGGGGAAAGCGTTCTATATTTTCCGTTCTACTGGGCCGATTGACTAAATTGAACTTGCGTTTTTCATGTCTCGGAAGCGCGATTTAGGATATGTATTAGATTTATATATAGCATTGTTCTAATATAGATATTTTGACACAAAATGGATTTTTTCTAAAATGGCATGCCAATATTTTCCCATAAACTGCCAAGTTTTGTAAAAATCGCATGATTAGTATTTCAAAATTTATCCCTCAAAATTTTAGCTCCTCAATGTTAATTGAATTTGATATATATTTATTAGCATCTCTTTTTTTATTAAACTTATTTGGTTCTTCCTTTCACATTTCGAAATTTACGTTGATTCCAAATAAGATTCACCCATTTTTTATGATTTATTTTTAAAATTTATATTTTTAAATACTTTTTATAAATTTTTGGAAAAAGTTTGAATTATAATCTATAAAATTTTTACGATCGTCTTAAAGTAAATGGTTTAAGCATACCTGCAGAAAATTAAAATTTTTTATTCGAAATTTCCTAATATATACGTGAATTTACATTTTGGCTCGTTTTGAAATTTAGCGTATTTATTATAAGCGAAAATAACAAAAATGTGGTTTACGCATTTTTTAAAAATTATTTGAAAGAATGAATGATGGAGCTTTTTTCCTCGCGTGCATCAATAAAAAAAAAAGGAAAGCAAGTAGGTTACTATAAATTAAAAATTTCTCCAAGTAAATTATTCTTGATGTAAACTGAAAAAAGTGCGCCAAGATAAATTTTTGAATTTCTCCGTTAATTTCGCACCAACGTTTACAAAATTTAATATTTAGGCATAACTTGAGGCGTAGAATTGAAATTTGGGACAGAATTGGCATGTCATTTCAGAAAACGTCATGTTTTGTGTCAAAATACCTAATATTAGAACAGTGCTATACGTAAATCTAATATATATCTTAAGTTTCGCTTTCCAGGCATGAAAAACGCAATCTGAATTTCCTCAATCGGCCCAGGAGAACGGGAGATATAAAACTGTCCCTTTTTGTTTTGCGCAGTTGTGCAGTCCGCTATGCCCAGTGATGCTATTTAAGTGCGCAACAAACGTGTTTTTAACCCAGTTATATGTTCGAGGTGCCCATTGCTAGTAAGCTCACGGTACTTTCTCTCGATCAGGATACAAATTTTGAAGATAAACCTAAACCATGTCACGGAGATCAAATCATACTCATTAGATTATAGAAACTCACTCTAATAACTAGGAGACCTCAAGCCACAGTATAAATCCTCAAATATCAACAGAAAAACCCCAGATCGAAGACGTCAACTGCGTGGAGGTCAGCAACAATGAAGAAATTATTATTCAAACCATTGCAGAGTTTCAAAATCTTACGAACGGTAATAATTCTGAGAGCTTGGACACTCAAAAAACCAGTTTCGAAAAAAATTCCACCATTCGTGTTAAATGATGAAAAGTATTTTTGGAAAGAAATAAAATACCCTTTTTCGACAAAATGGGATTAATATCTACTCTGGAAACATGGTTCTAGGGGGGATATAAAGGATATTCCCCTCTGCCAAACTTACAGATCAGTACCAAAGTTATTTAAATACTGGGTGTGATTTTCCATTCTCGTGTGCTACCTGAGAAAAAGAAGTTTGTGCTCCAACGCCTGCACTTAAATCGAAGATAAAAGACAGCGAAGGTGAAGTTAAATGCAAAGATTGCGAACTGATAAGGTTTAACAAATGTCTGGAAAAACAAAAGAAATTTTAATGCATCCCTTAGTTTTACTTACGATGTGGATAAAACGAAACTCCATTTAAATTTTCAATGGGATTTATTTCTATGAGACTAAAGATAAAAATTGAAACCTATCGGGAGCGTGCAAGACCACTATGATGTTACCGATATCTAGTGTTTCTCTATCCTGAATCTGATTGTAACCACAATGGGGGGGGGCATTTCTCAAAATCAAAACTATTCTCAGATGGCTTAGAAATGAACAAGTCCTACACGTAAACCGTTTCTGTTGTAAATGGATTTACACCTGCCAAAATCAACCAAGAAAAAATTATGTTAGAGGACCTAAAGTCTCTCTTAATTATTAAAGAATATAAGATTACCAGCATTGGTCCCTATATAACATGCTGACGTCTTCGAAAGTAACCCAAATGGGAACAGATGAAATTTTTTAAAAAATTCATTACTTGTTTCGCCGTTAGGCACTACACAGAAAGGGAGAGATGCCCCGTGGAATATATTTAAAGGAAAATTGTCTATTATCCACGTTACAAATAGGGAAAATCACGAAAACGCCTATGCAGCCAGCCAGGGCCACAAACCCCAGACCGAACTACGAATATTCAACGGCTTTTATCGCTCAGCCGCTGGTGGGCTAACGTTAACATATCTTTTTAGAATACGATGTGAACATCGACTTAATAATTTAAACCGTCCCTATGCCCAGCGCCAGCATTAGTGCAAGTTATCGATTATATTCTTGTAATCTTCTGACTCAGCATTATTGAGGTGCTTCTGTTTATGTACGCAGTTCTCTATAATCCTGCCTATCTTCGAAGAACGCAGTTTCGGATATCAGATGGTCAATGTCTTGGACGTTATATCATTTTATGGAAATGTGCTCTTTTTTGCTTCTTATAGTTCTCCTAAAAGCAGCTTGAATGATGCAGTTTCTCTAAACTTCTGTCAAAAGAAAGATTCATCACAGTTGCGGGTGACTTAATTGGAGATGCAGAATAAAATATCGTAAAGGCTGTCAATTATCGTATCTCCATTGAAGCACCTGACATATTGTCCTAATATCTACGAAGTTCTGATATTTTGTATTTGATAGTGCCAACTACTTCCATATCCTTGGAGTCTGAAGTCAGCATGAAATTAATTCTGATCACATCCTTTGCCAGACGAATCTGACCATCGATAATGATCCTTCCGCAGGTTCACCTACGGAAACCTTGCTAGCCGCTTCGAAAGCCAGTCCGAAGACCTCACTAAATCATTCAATCGATAGTAGCGACGGGCGGTGTGTACAAAGGGCAGGGACGTAAACGGTGTGTACAAAAGGCAGTAAACACGAGCTTATGACTCGTGTTTACTGGGAATTCCTCGATTTATTTGTTACCCCTGGCAAAAGAATTGGACTCCAAATTGGAATGAACTGGAAGTTATTCTACAGCTTACTTTACAACAATTCTCCATCCAATCCTCCAGTCTGAAGACGGAGCGAGAAATTGACTGCGCATTAAGAGAGTTTCAATGTGAAAATTATGTCTGCAATTGGCAGAACTTGTAGCAATATTACCCTAAACTAGCATTTCGCTAAACTGTGTAAGAATGTTCATTTCCTTATACTTTAAGGAACCAGTAAACAAAAAGATGAGATATCACATGGAACCCTAACCTCAAGAAAGAAGTCACAATAAACTCAGCAAACTGAGTTTCCAACTCATCCAGTAGCACTGCTACGAAAGATGAAAAAAACAAAATTGTTAACCTTAATACTACAGATTGTATTTTCTGGACTGCACATTTGCAAAAACTTGTAAACGAAACTATTCGTGAAGTAGGACGATTTACTCTGCAAACAGCATTGCACTTTAGAATGAAAATAAAGTACTCATTGAACACGTAGAAGTTTAATTTCTCATCCAACTCTTCTTCTATTAATGTTTTCTTAGTAAAGGGAATAAAGCAATTGAGAACTGGGTTAAAGCGCTAAAGGTGAGAAATCGCTTCAATCGCGCAACACCTTTTTAAGTCCCTAGTGAAATCAGGGGAAAAAACCTCAATTATTGTTATTTCCAGTCTTCTGAGTAATAGTACGAACATACGAACATCAGATATACTTGGACAACAACTTTATTTTCCCGATAAGTGGAACTCGCAGAAATTATTTTACTGTCGAAGCTAGGAAAGGCTTTACCTAAACCAAACGGCTGTAGACCTATCGGTCTGTTTGGATTATGTAAAATTTTTGAGCGTACAATTCTTCATATGATGCAGCCACTTCTTAATCAGCTTCAGCAGTTAGTATTCAGACATCGGTTATCAACACCTAATCAGAATGTGAATCAGAATTATAGAATTTGCAGAAGCTGTGGGTCAACACAACAAAGTGTTGTTTTATTCATGCAAGATGTGGCGAAAACCTTTGATCGCGACTGGCAATACGGGCTTATCTGGATATAATTTCGACTGAGATACTATTTTAGTTCTGGGTTTTATTTTATTTACCTAACAGTTAAATTTATTTTAGAAGCAACCTTTCCTTTAAACTCTCATTTTCAACCCACGCTTTCTTGCAAGAATGAGATTTCAATTTCGCATGATATCCCAACTAGTATAGAAAACTACTATTCAAACTGAAGTCTGAATTACTTCAGACAGAGCGTGTTCTGCCTTTCGGCCACGTTGTTTCGCTATTAGTTAAAGCTTGCCGTTTTACTACCGGGAGTATTAATTGCCGGTTAATCTACGTGGGTGATAAATAACAGAGAACCAGGTATGCGTTAAATTATCTCTATGCAGCTTCGGCTGATTATTCAACTTAGTATTAGTTTTAATTTACTGCCAAAAGAGTTGGTGTGATACTGTACGTACGAGAAGTGCCGTCTGTGAAACTGTTCTTGAGTGAATAAAATGGTCTTTTCACCCTTCTTCTTGTATTCCTTCTGACACATTAGAACTTAGCGAATAATCGCTTCTCAGTTCTCGTAAGTTTTAGCTTCAAAGTAACTTCAATTTAGCTAGAATCTTGTATAGCTACGGACAGAAAATTCCTTCTAGCGCAGGGAAATGTCTTTTTCGACTTTTGACCAATCAAGGCAATCGTATCTCAAGATTCGATCTTTGAGTCTGATTTTGCACTTATTCTATATAGTTGATTTCCGAGCATAAACTACAACCAAAATTCTTTTCTAGTCTGCTACGCTGATGATGCAGCTAACACTAATCTTTCTTTCAAGCTGTAAAACCAGCTATCTTTCATCATTCTATCAATAAACTTACTTAAACTGTCAGAAATTCAGAACCATAAGCCAAAAACTAACTACTGGTGGTCAAAGTGGTGCATGTCAACGTTCAGAAATCATACCTTCTAATAATTCGTGGATGGCAAATCTAACAACCACTTAACAGACAATTTGTTCTATTAACGAAATAATGCCTACTCAAAAAAGCAAACTATTTGGATGCTAAGAAAAACTGAAATTGTCAGATCATATAAAAAGTGTCTACAATAAAAAAATCAAAGTGATGATTACATTCTTTTCGTAAATCCGCGAAACTAGACCCAGGAGGAAAAAAAAAGTTTATACAGTGATTATTTGGCCGGTTTCTTGACCTACGCTTAACCTACTTGAACGTATTCTTTACACGTAATATCAGATGACATTAGAAAATTGACTATAATATCGGTGTCTTCGATTTAACATGAACGCACGTTTTTTACTGAGAAATCAAAGTTTGGATAGGCACTTAAAAGCAAAGATCATGCATGAGTTTCTCGACAGAATGAACAACATTTTCTTCCAGGAGGCGGTAAAACAGCAACATCTCAATTATTTCAATATACTGATGAGATGCTTTGCGAAGATTTTGTCTTCGTGTATGTTGCCCGTCTCATTAATGAATCTAAATTTCCCAACGTAGTACTAAAATGAAGCGCACTGTAGATATTGTACATAGCTTTGATCATTTCCGTTGCTTTATTTGTTTAGCATTTAGTTGCAATGAATGCAATAAGTAGAATATAGCTTTGTGAGAATTAATGTCGTCTGGAAGTAACAGACTTGAAAGGTATTGCCAGAGTTGCAACGAATTCCCTTCTGCTGTGCTTCTTCGGAATTTCTTTTCAGAAAATAAAACCATGTTTTACTGAAGCAGCTGTATTTCCATAAAGCTGAACACTTGAGGTGAGATTGAGGTTCACGTACTTAAGCGAGAAGAAACTACAACTACTAAATAATTTAAAGTCCAGATTTCCGATACCTAGGACGGAACTGAGCATTGGTTAATTTAGGCCTTTGCTTCGGCTAGTCAAGTAGTTAGTAATCGTTCTGGTATTTCTTCAAATATGTCATGAATGTTTCTATATTTTCATGCTTGGACACACCTAGCCTATCATAGCAAATAATTGTTGTAGCTTTTAAAATGTGCCCCCATCCTTAAAATAAGTTAGTACGTACACGTAAGGCCTGTTGAAGCACTCTGGGTCCCCAAGCACAAAATTCTGGCAGATGTGTTCCCATTTCACACTTCTACACTGTTGGCCACCCAAATTGCAACACCAAGAAAGACAAGAGATATCACAACAAAATTTATTTAGTAGATAACATGTTGACCAAGTAATTTATAGACTTCTGTGAAGTGTGGTTCCTTCTAGAATCAGTAGCCAGAGTAGCCGCCATTGTTGGAGATCACCGCTGCCACATGCCTCGGCATTGATTCAAAGAGACTTTGGATGTGTTCTTGGGGTACAGCAGACCAAGCAGCTTCCACACGTTGCCAAAGTTGATCTGGTGTGGCAGCCTAATCGTTCAGCAACCATGGACCACATGTTTTCTATCGGCGAAAGATCCGGAGAGCGAACCGGCCAGGGAAGCAATTCAATCTGGCGATTGACGAAGAACCCTTGGACAATGCGTGCCACGTGTGGTCGCGCATTATGCTGTTGAAATATGGCTGTGGGCAAGCCCTGAAGGTAAGGAAGGACAACTAGCTCCAACACCTCGGAGATGTAGCGTTGGCTGTTTAAAGTACCGGCATTGCGTACTAGAGGAGTCCGAGAGTGATATCCAATACCACCCCATACCATAATATCCGGTGCAGGACCAGTGTCGCGGTGCATAACGCAGCTGTTAAGCATCCTCTCTCCACGGTGTCTCCCGACTCGAATGCGACCATCGTAGTGTTGCAGACAGAAGCGTGACTCGACAATTTCATTCCATTCTGCCTTCCACATCCTACTTTCATCGCACCATTGGCGGCGGAGACGTCTGTAGTTCTGCGTCAAGGGTAGACGAGGCAATGGACGTCTTGCGGACAGACCACTCTGCTGTAAACGACGTCGAATGGTACTCGTAGACACTGGAGGATGCGTCACAGACTGAATGTGCTGTGCTATGGTTCGTGATGTGACTGAGTGATCCGTCACTGCCATGCGCACAATGTTCTTGTCATCACGTGAAGTGGTGCACCGAGGTGGATGCGATCGAACACGTAGTTCCGTCGTACCCTCCTACATCCAACGGTCACATATCCGCATTACAGTTGTTTGGTTTCGCCCAACACGACTACCGATTTCCGTGAAAGATAATCCACACTCTCGGTAGGCCACTATCCTTCCTCTGTCGAACTCGGATACTTGATCAAACGATGATCGCTGTTTACTACGAGGCATCGTTTTTTTGAAAAACCACGAGAGAAATACAATTGCCGAACTTGAAATCGTCGAAAACTCCAAGCTTTAAATAACGCTTTGAAGTGGCGCCACAGGCGCGCGTGATGTGCGTCTGCGCTGAAATTCTCTCATTTGCATATCTCACCTCCCCTAATGCATGTTGTAAATTTCATGTCATTTGCATGCTTCAGGGTGTTGCATTTACGGTGGCCAGCAGTGTATTTTTTAATGAGAGAATACAGTTATAAAGAATTACTGGATAATTTTGAGATCCTAGCCTTGGACCCAGAAACTGCTTACAGTCTTTCTTGGGACTAAACCCGCAGCTTTCTGATAGGTGTTATCTTTATTTCTTGAATGATGATACGTTTTGTGTAGTTGAAATTCGTTAGAAATAACATTTTATTTGGACGAATTTC
>KK119585.1:98006-167625 GCA_000611955.2 Stegodyphus mimosarum
AGCCATTATAATTTGAACTGTCTTTCTTTCGAAAGTAATTTTTGTAACGGAATTTTCTTTCAATTAATTGGAATCATTTTCATTTTCGCTGATTATTTAGAATTTTTTCTAACAAGAAGACATTAATTTTAACCATTAAAAACTTATGCTTCTGAAATGTCACATTCTTGTTAATTTTATATTATAATATTTAACACATCATATCAATTTATAAGATTTTATTTAACCGTTTTTATTTTTAGCCCTTTCATTCAGTTCTCTTGCGTTTTCACAAGTCTTTCTAGAATATTGCAAAGGAGTAGACGAAGATTTAAGTGGTAGACAAAATGATTCGGTAAGTAGACATCTACAGAGCAGAGTTTCCCAAGCAGTTAGTGGACTACAAACTCAGATTCAACTGTTCAATATAGTAATACGAAGCGAATGATTGTTTAGAACTGGTGGGAGACTGCAAGAGGAAGAAAGCCTTTGAATTGTTCGTTTCAAAATGACAGAAAGATTGCTATAATACCGTTTTGAACTACTTTCATTTTGATCCTGCTAGTAATACAGGATCTTGAATGCTAAATCTTTGCTTTATTTTATACGATGCCAAAGGTGTAGATATTTATTTACCATTTTAGTGTTTTATTTGAAATTGGATTATCTTTGTTTTCCTCTTAGTTATAATGGGCATTTATATTTAAGTTTTACTACCTTACTTATTTAAATTTTACTACCTTACTTATTTAAGTTTTACCACCGAACTGCTATTATTTATTTATTTCTATCCTGTCTCCTTTCGTCACAAGGTTCGCTCATTCCAGAATTTATGTACATTTTAAAGTAGCAGGCAGTTTTACTACAAAATTTTAAATATTACGAATAGGAGTGTGAGGAGCCCCATGTCAGCTTGCTATGCCGACGATATTGCGGTCTCCGTGAGCTTTATCCAATCCAATAATGCCATCTGCAAACCCCATGATTTTGCTTTAGATATAGAGTACTGGTTCAGAAAATGGATGATCAGTATGAATGGCTGAAAGGTCTAAGCTCCTTGGTAAGGAGCACTTGGTAAGGAGACAGAAGATTCAGAAACTACCATTGAGCAACCTCTACTTATTCGGGGAAATTGTGAACTGTGTATATAGTGTAACTTACACTCATGTCCATAAATTAAGGATAAATCGGAGTCACGCGGAAATCGAACTCTGAAATAAATATATCACCTGTAAAATCACTACACACATCTTCAAGAATCATATGCAAATTTCAGGAAGTAACCAGATGACACCGATGGTACGTCACAACGACGAGAGTGTAAGAGAGTGATATATAAGGAATACAGGCAAAGAAGTCAAATTGTTCGCAGGCGCTTTATAAGCATTTCAGTGCAATAACGGAATAATTATGACACAAAGGAAGCATTTGGATGATTTTTTACGTGGTAGAATTATCGGCCGTCTGTAATGTGGGCGTACCCAACTGGAAATATCAGACGAACTTGAAATTGCCCAGAGTGTCATCTCCAGGCTTTGGCAACAATTCCAGGATGATGGTAATGTGAGTAGATGTTACAGCACAGGTCGTCCTAGAGTTACAACGCCGAATGAGGACCGGTAATTGGCAGTTACTGCCAAAAGAAACAGGCGGAGCGCAGCCTCAGACCTGTCTCGTCAGCTCTCTTCAGGCACTGGTACGACAATTTCAAGACAGACCTTGTACAGACGCTTAGGGCAGATTGCTCTATATGCTCGTAGACCTGTCAGATGCGTCTCACATACTGCAACTCACTGTCGCCTACGGTTAGCCTGGAGTAGAGAGCATGCATTGTGGACACCGAAACAGTGGGCTTGTGTGATGTTTTCCGACGAGTCTAGGTTTAGCTTGCAGTCTGATTCCCGCCGGACTTTCATATGGAGAGCTCCAGGTACCCGTTACCACCAAGAAAACATCATTGAACGACACCGTTACGGTGGTGCAGGAGTGCTCGTTTGGGGTGGAATTATTCTGGGTTCCAGAACTGACCTGCATTTTCAAATTAGAACCATGACAAACCAAATCTATCGGGACGTCATTCTGGAACAACATGTACGTTTGTTTCAGGGAGCCATGGGCGCACAATTTGTGTTTATGGATGACAACGCCCGTCCTCACCGTGCAAACATCGTAAGCGAATGCCTTCAATCGGAGGATATCACCCGTATGGACTGGCCAGCATTCTCACCGGACTTGAATCCACTAGAGCACGTGCGGGTCATGCTTGGCCGACGAGTTGCAGCCCGTCAACCTCCTCCTACATGTCTACCGGAACTTCGGAGAGCATTGCGTTTTGAGTGGTGTAATATCCCCCAAGATCAGATCGACAATTTGATACTCAGCATGCCTAGGCGTTGTACGGACTGTATTGCATCGTCTGGGAGACATACAACGTATTAACAATCATACCAACCATGTAATATTGGTTTTTTATAAATAGGTGTTTTTGTAATTTGTTCCAGGGGAAAAAATCGCTAATTTGTTTAATAATATCAAACATATAGCATCTTTTTTTGCTCTTTACGATTTGTTTAATAAATAAGCTAAGTCAAATTTGTTTTGCTTCTAACTCTTCTTTTGCCTGATTTTGCATTATCCTTAATTTATGGACATGAGTTTATATAGAGTATACAATTAAGTCTCACATGGACTTGTCATATTAAGCACGCCACAGGAAAAGCCTGTGGTATTGCCGAACAACTTTCTGTACTCCTAATAAACTACTATGGACTATCCCCCAACAAAATGATTAGGATAAACATCTGTATTAGAAGGCCAATTCTATGCTACGCATCTTCAGCCTCAGAAGCAGACTTCCACAAACTTCAAGTAGTGTGGAATAAAATCCTGATAAGAACTGTAAATGTTGATTAGCTGACAAGAAAAAAAACTGATGCATGACGACTTGAAAATCGACTCTAGACTGGACCACATTACTAAATAAGTTTTCTTCAAAACTAAACTTAGCTGTGATACTGCACCATTTGCTGCTCACATGCTTAAAGATCCCAACTTCATAGCCTATCTCTGCCTACCAATGTTTGCTTGCTTTCTTACGCGGGGTGACTTTCGTTCTCATCGCTTTCCATTAGATTGATACTCATGCCGTACAGGAGACAGTGGTCTCCTCACTTTCTTGACCGTTCTTGGAGTTTCACCTGCTAGCTCGTCAAAGTCATGTGCCCCTACAGGCTTAATATTTTTAACCTACCTTATTAAAGCCCCTTCTATAGCCGCGTAAGCATCTTCATAATCCGTATCCGTAAACAATGTAAGAGTTCGGACTGCGTTCATCTGCTTTACCGATTGAAGAACCAGGTTGTTCGCGACGCTAATGCTAATCTGGCAGGCAATATTATACACTGCGATTAGATCCTGTTCTAGTAAGTGTATGTTTTAAATTCTGTAGCGGCTAGGCAAGCTTGATGTCTCTGTTTAAGTTAGATTAAAACTGTTAAATTTATTCCTGCTTTTGCAAAAGACGTTTTGTCTTGAAATCAGGTCCAGGAAGGCTGAGAATTTTATGTTTGTACGTCTTAATTAAAATAATCACAATTAGCGAGGTATAATAAACTTGATGTATTTTAGTTCTTTGCCTGTTTGATGGTTAGATACTCTGGTGGTGGTAATTCATCGCACAGATTAAACACAGTACCTTATTTTGATGGTAATACGTAGAATAAGCTAAAATATTTCTAAACCACAGTAGGTGTTACAATAGTTTTAAAATAAGGCCGAACAATTCGTTAGTGATCTTAACGGTAAATTCGCCAAACTTTGCATATTTTGCAGATCAGTACTGCAGTTTTAGTACAGTGTGCCACTGTGGAATATATGTCGAAAAATGCCTCGCATTCTGTAAATAAGTTAGTACCACTCGTATTTAGAGAACTAGAGGGTCCCATAACAAGACTGACTTGAGAAGAATTTCTGGATTTCTGTTCTTGGGGCAATTTATTCTTTGAAAATTTGCGGTGAAATTAAATTACCTGAAGGATTTTAAATGGAATACATTTTCAAAATATTTCAGAATTCATAAACGTGGGCGTCAAACGTTGCCACTATCTTAGCTGTTGGAAACACACAATTAAAATTAGTTGTTTTAATCCAAATCAAAATAGCACTTTTCCCAAAAATTATCGACCAATTAGCTCTCTCTCAAAAATTGTTAAACTACCATTTCATGTTCCTTATTCCTGTCACATTTTTGGCAGTTTTGTTTTCAGTGAAACATTATATAACATCATTCTTCGCTTCATCAACGCGATTTCTGAAGCCTCTAATAACAAACTGCCCTCAGGCGCGGTCTTTCTTGATGTTGCAAAAGCGTTCGACCACATCTGGCATTATAAGACCTTATTTATAAATTAAGCAAACTTATTTTTTATATTTAATTAGATTATGGCTTTTTTTTATCTATAAAAGATAATCCATCGTCCGCACTGTTACGTGCATATTCGTCGCAGAGGCCAATTAAAGCAAGGTTCAGTACTAAGTTCTTTATTATATAATATGACCCTATAGTACACGCTATTCTGACACAGGTCAAAACATAGGAAAATATTTACTATCGACTTCACCATTATCGTGATGTACTTCAAGAATGGCTTACAAATTGGAGAGTTTCAATTGATGTTAAATGCGATTCTATTTCGCAAAAGTCTTCCACTTAATTTACCATCTTTTCCCACATTATGTGCAGAAAAAATACATTGGGAAGAAGTTACAAATTAGGAATCATAATTGAGAACAAAGTCAATCTGAAGCCTTATTTTGCCAAACTCAAAAATAAGTTAAATATTACTTTAGCTAACTTAAGTCCTTTTCTCGGAAAACATGCCATTCTTTCTCTTCATAATAAAATGATAGTATATAAAACAATAATTCGTCTAGCCTTACTTGAAGCCTCTCTCTTGTGGGGACATGATGCAAAATCAAATCGAAATAGCCAGTGCTCTTTAGTTTATGAGGAGTAGATATTATCTACCGACTTAAAAATCGAATCCATCAAAAAATAAACTTCAGCAGCTGATTGCTCATACGGGGGCATGCTGCAAAAGGAAATCGAAAGAGCCCATGCCCCTTGGTTTATGAGGAGTAAATATTATGTACCGATTTAAAAATCGAATCCATCCAAAAATATACTTTAGCAACTGCTCACAATTTTTTACTACAACATTAAACATCTTCTGCAAACTCCATGTGATACTTTGTGGTACATTGGGGATTCTTTGTGTTTTCAATAAAAAAATGAAATATTATCAAAGTACTATAATTAAATTCAAAATCACGAGCCACGACCCCAAGAGAAGCACGTGTACCAACTAATATTCTTTTGTAACAATTAGTGTCATTTGGCTTATTTAAACCTTTTTTTTTTGAGAAACGTCACGCTGCTTATTATTGCTACCTGCCACGAAGTAATGGGGGTTACTTCCCGAAACTTCAGAATACTATACGTTCTTATGAAAAGTTAGAACTTATAGACAAAATTCTTAAATCAGTTTTTGTAACGTAGCAAGGGTTGGCTACCTCGAAATGAAGATCGGCCTGGACCTTTTATGACCAAAAAACCATCTCGTGAAAGTAGCCTAACATGTCAGCTTTTCTCCCCCTCCCCTTTCCCCGAAAAATAAAAAAGAAGCCTTTCTAAACGTATTAATGGTTTAACATCATAAGATTATATTTTAATTAATATTTTCTTTTTTCTTCCCCATGCCCTTAATCTATCCTTGTCATTGACTATCTTCTACATTACTCCTTATCGGCTTCGGAAAAATCTAGTACGTTACTTTAAGATCAAGCCACTTAAATCATAGCTTGAAGTTACGAACAAAGCTCTTTAGCTGAATGTAAAATACATTAGAGGTCTTTACTTGAATATAAAGTAAATTAATAGTAATATAAATATACGGATATATTCTTATAAAATAGTTTCGAGTAAGGAGAAGTATTTCCGAAATTTGCCATGTGGTGTTTATTAAACAGAAAGACTCGTGCATGGAATGTGATAAAGTATGTTGTTTATAATTTTAAATAAAGGATGATTTTAAATCTGATGATATTGTCGTCTCAAATACTGAGAATTTGACAATTAATATACGATGATTTTCAGTTGCTTCCTTCTTTGACTGATAAAAGTCAGAATATTTACATTTGTATCCGTGGCCCCTATACAAGTTTTTGTAATTAGAATAGATATCCATTAAGTTGAATATATATATATTCCAGACAGTCTTTGATTAATATACTGTAAAACATTCAACTGTATTGCAGTTCAGAAATAATGTCATTGAACGATTAAAGAATTGAAAAAAAAATTATGATTTTCCATTCGTTTTGATTAAGTCCATAATCCAATAGCGCAAAAATGGTTTTGAAGAAACTCAATAACATAAACCCTTAGAAACTTTTTAACGGTATATGTTCGCTCTCATCTGCTCCTATGACTGTGAAAAATCTTTATCTGAGTAAGAAAGACTAGTTAGAATTCCAATTCAAACTAGTCATCCAGCAATCTTTCATAGTTTAAAAGCGAGAATTAATATCATTCTGGGAATTTGTGAAGATATAATTAAGAATTTATTATTATTAGAATCAGGCTTCTAAGAATAAACTAATTTATTCTTAGAAGCCGAAAACTAAATGAATGTTAATCATACTGGTAATCTTCGTTTCTGCTTTCTGAAGCATAAAAACATATCAGAAAACCGTCAAACAAATCAACTGAAGAATAGTTAAAGCATTTCAAAAGCAGTTTTCTGACGACTTCCATCTCAAACAAAGTTAAGAGTAATGTCATTAATCTTGTTTGAATTCTAAAATCATTTAAACAGCAAACTTATTTATATTATATATTATTTCACATAACGTTAATAGTAAAAACATATATACATTATGAAAGATTACAGAATACAAAATATAGAATTTAATAAATAAGTAAAAACATCAAAATGTGGAAGTGTTCCATGTCAACCTAAATGCTAATAACTGATGAAATTATATTGATTGTGGTGAATATTAATCCGCTGGCACTCAAAGTTGCTCTATAAATAGTTAGTCTAAGACGTAACTACTGTTTGTTATTAGCTTAAGGGTTTTCCAAGAGAAGATATAGCATGTCTAACAGATTTTCCTGGCAGGTGAAACGACCCATCCAAGGAATAAAAGGCTACACTTTTCTTTGACGTATTACATGGGAATTCGAAGTGAAAATTTTTACATTTGTTAGAAATATGTTGTAAGATAAATTCGTGCACGAAATTAAAATTAGGCTTGAAGAGTTTCAAAAAGTGCTGCCTCATTTCTTTTTTGCTAGCTAATAAAGGAATGAGTATAAAATCTAAGCAGTAGTGAAAAAAGTTCTACATCGCGATGTATAGCGAAGGCAAAAGAAATAGCCAAATAAAGCAAAGGGATAAACTCCTCCTTCTTAGCGGAAGTTTCTATTCCTTTCATGACAGATGGCACTGTGTAGCCTTTTACAGAACGTTACCTATTTCGTGATTTCCTTCTTGTCTTTTGATGTCTTTCTCACATTTTTTGATGGCTTGCTTGTGTTCATTCGCTAATTAACTATAAGAGAGGACAATGTAGTAGCGCTGTCGGAACATCCAGTCAAACACCATTTAGTAAGTTACTTTAATTTCCTTTTCATTTTTAAGGTTTGTTTGACATATATTTTTAGCCAGTAATACGTTTTTCGCACCCAAGATAATTTTGACATTATTTATAATACAATTTATATGCTTACGAAAAATTTCTTTTTGCAATTTAACACTAAGTAAGTAAATGAAAAAAATAACGTAAAAATTAGCCTAAGCAAGTAGTCTCCGAGTACAGTTCTGTTAGAGCTGAGTCCAGCTTTCTCAAAGCGTTGTTGTCACAATATTGCAACGTCACAATAGTACATATTGTAGAGCTACAAATTTTACTGTGTATACTCTAACAGCCGTTCTTTGAACTGAACCCTAATGAAACTCGAAGCAGTGACTAAATCTTGTTTATTTCTGTTGATTTGTAAGCTTAATTTCTTAATTTGTTTGCAGTTTATATAGTGACAAACGTTAATTATTTTACAAAGATAAACAGAATATATGAGCATTTTTAAGCACGATGGCCGTTAAAAAAAGAAGCAGATACTGACGAGATGATGTTCTGAAGTTTACCATGTACTTGATGCAAATTGTTTGAAATAATGTGTGTTTTTTACGCGGGAATTCATTAAGTAAATCACAAATTGGCAGGATACATTTGGAAATAATAATGGATGCTTTTCATGCATGTTAATATGTGACAGAGATATTCAAGTTCATGATATCCTTTTGTTATTTACAAATTATCAGTTGCAGGTGCATAGTTCAGTTTGAAAATACCGATGAAACTCGATGACTGTACAAGAGAGGAGCAGCATGTTGTTATACTTCTTTTTCCGAGGGGGGGAGATGGGGAAAAAGGACACCGTGCGAATTATATTCATAAAGCTGTCTATTTATAGAAAGAAGTGCTTTCGCGTAAAGCCGTGCACCGAGAAATTTTCTCAAGGCCGCTTCATAGTTTGCGATGAAAACCTAAGTGGGCATTCTGTTCAGATTGAGACAAACTCAAGAACGCAGAAAATGAGGAATACACTGTAATAGTAACAGTAATCATACCTGTTTGGTCCATTAAAAACAACTTGGAGGTAAACGGTAAACCTTATTACAGATGATAACGATGTTCAACATGTGGCTGAGATAGCAACTCAAAGAATTTTACGCAACTGTTGTTGGAGTATTGATATAACGATGCGAAAAGTATATAAATAACTATAAAGATCATGTTAAAAATTAAAAATAGTCTTCATGTGAGTATCTCCTTAGGTTATTTCGTAATTGCCTTTTGTGGCATATTTATTTACTTCTCATCGTAAAACTGAAGAAATTATTCCTTTTCATAAAGAAATTCATTCATTCCGATACGGCACAGAAATAACAACTGCAGGAAAAAAAATCAGTGATAGTTATTAGAGCCTACAATTTCAACAACTAAGTAAACTGTTTCTTGAACTGTCGTAATCTATTTGATAAAAAAATATATCCCCGAGGAATGCATTTATATCTAAAAGTAAACGTTCTCTTACGTTATAAGTTAAATCTCTGAAAAATATCTGTTACGGCTTGAGCAGAACTAATAGAACTACTTCTGCATGAATTCTGATGATTTTACATAGAAATAATATGAAGAGGCAGTAATTGTTTTAAACATTCCAGATGGAACTCTTAATTAAGGAAAATTTTCTGTATTTTATTTTACATAATAACCAATTTGTTTAATAATTATGGTTGTATCACTAATGTAAGAAAATAAAAATGTCTAGGATAATAAAGCTATGTTTCTATTTTAACATACCTTTCCGACAGATGTAATCGCCAGGGCTAAAAACTTGAAGCCTCAGTCTTAGCACCAATTGAACCAAGAGTCCCGGTTCACAGTCTTGAAAAATTCGGACTTGCTTCAAGGTATCAAGATGAACATGAATAGCGATTTCAGCTTTCAGTTTATCTGGAAGCGTAGAGGTAACAGCATTTTCGTCAAGCGATTGTTTGTTAGTCCATAAATACTCGAACCACTTGATGACTCTATTTTCTAAATCTTGTCCGACCTTCCGAAATTCCAGGTACTGTTTTATGTTATCCATCTTGCTCTGAAACTCAGCACGGGCAGCATTCATGTTGGTTATCATGCTACCAACATTTCCGACAATAGTGGCGAAGATCAAAACTCCAACTAAAAAGTCTATCACTACGAAGAGATATTCTATGTCCTGCTCTGGAACGGGAACTTCTCCAATCGTTGTCAAGGTGAGCGTAGACCAGTAAAAGCTGTAAATGTATTGATGTGTCAAAGATCCATATTTGGGATCTGAGACATTTTTGTACACCTGTAATGTAGATAAAAAGAAGTCAATCTCTTTGAAAATTAAAAAATTATCTTAATATATGTAAGTAAATTATTTCTGAAATAAAAATTTGAAATAGTGGAAGAATTGTAATGGTATTGTCTATTGTAATATTGACATGACAGATACCTGTATGAATGCAGCACTTGATAGGATTTTTGATATTGCAATGATGCATAGTGCAAATATGATTGGACCTGATTTTATTAGAAGTAAATATGACTGACGAACTGAAGAAGATTAGAAAAATGTGGGTGAAATTAAAGATCTACTTAAAAATAAAGGGAATGCAAGAGACAATGTTGAACTGGAAAAGAATGATGAAAAGAAAAAAAAATAGAAAATAGAGGAAATGAAATAGATGTTCAAACCTACTGCTACTGATATTGATGATTTTGATCCTGCTTATAACCAGAGGATGTGAATATCGAAGTTTTGAACTCTTATTACAATAAGGGAGATTTTATTATAAGACTTAAGGATAAGAATGACACGAACAAACTTCGTAAGGCGATTGAAGAAAAGCAAAATTTGAGGAATACGGTACATGTTAAGAGCAAGAAATGTATCACATTAGAGTTATTATGCATAATGCTCCTGATTTTATAAAACGTGAAGAAGCTGTGGAAAAGTTTAAACTAGACTTTACCTGCTCCCGTGATTGTATCCGTTTTCTATTTCGTATGAATAGAGAAAATTGTACTAGTTACAGAGTTTTCGGCATTAATGCAAAATGTCAGGTGGAAATCTCGAAGAGTTGACATAGAAATTTTACCCAGTCAGGCTTTGTCTTCAGCGCAAGTGCTGTTTGAAATGTTTAAAATTCAGACATATTAAAAAATACTCTACAAATAAAGTTAGCTGCACAAGATGCTCTGGAGAACACTAAAAATGTCATTGTGCGGAAGAAAGACTGTGTTGTATTAGTTCTCGAGTTTGAAATAAATGATTTGAAACAGATTTTCTGATTTCATACAGATTCATTTATACAGATTATGGTACTAATCATGATACGTTCTTCAAAGGATGCCAGTCTATATAAAAGAAGTTAAATACATTGCGGAACATTTAAATGTGGATATATAATTAGACTTCTATCTAGTATTATACAATTTGTGTTTAATACCAGATAGATAGATAGATTAATACTAAATAGATAGATAATTTATACAATTTAGTTTTATGACTACGTCTTGGTTTTTATTTATTTTTTTATATTGTATTTCATCTTTCAGATTTTAAATTTTGCAAACATTTCTCTTTTATTATTTTAATTTGTGTTTTATTCCCATGAAGCTATTAAATATTAATCTTAATCACTCTTCAGTTTCGGCATGCCAGCTATCAAGTATAGAGAAACTACTGGGCAAGACTTATGATGTGATAACTGTGTAGGAACCATACCTTATTGAAAATAAATTTGTCTATTGGAAAAAGAGGTGGCGAGCGTAATGATGAATGGAGATAGAGCTGTTGTTGCCAATCAAAATATTAGATTTACGGTAGATTTGATTTCAGATAAAATTGTTGCGGTTTCTGGTTTCATGGAGAATGATTTTATGGAACTTATTTCTGTATATGTCTCTCCCGCAGAGGATTTGAGTGAAAATTTAATTAAATTGGAAGATACTATGGTAATTTTCTTATATTAGGAGATTTTAATTTTAAGCATTTTAACTGGGGAACCAGAGGTATTGACAATAGAGGAATTTTAACTTTTGATTTCATTTTACAGAATAATTTGATTCTCTATAATGATTCCAATTCGTTGCATACTTTTGTATCTCCATCAGGGAAGGGTTGGAAGGATTTTGAGGGTCCTCTGGAATGTTCTCAACATCTGTGGAGTTATGTATTGTACAAGAGTCACTGAACGATCATAAACACATTACTCTTAATTTGAATGAAACATAATGAAGTAATTAGATTTTCACGTGATACTCAAACTACCCTGTTCAGCAACTTCCCGTCTTTCGGCAAAAATTGTAAGTTGTTCATTTTCAACAAATAATCAGCTAACAGCATTGAATCTCCCGTCATCCAGCATCATTTGTAGTCAGGACGGAGCAATAATTCACCTGACTCTCCTTCATGGATCCAGAGATTGGAATTTAAAGTATTTTTGATCGGTATGAGGTGTTCTTTAAAACATTTGTTCTGAAATTTTCTAAAGAACAGAGGTTAAATTTGAGAAGAGATTAAATTTTCGGGTAATCTGCCTCTTGATTTCAAAAAATACTACACGAACTCTCTCGTAAAAACGCAGGTACAGTATTGATATTTATCCTTGAAACTATAAAAAAAAACATAAATTTAATAATTTTCTTTATAATCCTTATATAATAATTTACAGCAAGTTATTAAAAATTGTGGTTCTCATATCTTAAAGAAGATATTCATTTGATTGCAAGACTACTGTGACGGACACTGAAAATTATTGAGATTTTGTATGTATGTTTTGATTAGAAATGATCCCCAAAATTTTGAAACCTGAATAAATAAATTGTTTTTAAGTTGCAAAATGTTCGCCATGAAGAAAAAAAAATGCGGTGTCTGGTAAAACACATTTCAAAATGCCTAATAATGTAATAACGCGAAATGTAAAAATCAAATTAAGTTAAAAATCTTTTAATAACGTTTTCTTCATAAATTGGAGTATGCATTGTTTTTCTCTGTGATCAGTATAACCTATTTTAGGCGTTTGTATTTGAGACATTAGAATGCGAAAAAATAAATTTTAAGCTTGCTTACAGTTGCATCTTTCCCTTCGTCCCCTAATTTTCGTTTACGTGATGGGGACTATTTAGCATCTGAGATACACATACATTTATTTCAGCAGCTATTTCATTTCTGTTATCATCAGTCAGTATTAGAGTGATTGTAACCATTGTGAGGTTCAACTATTTAAATCTAAAGTTCTAACTCCTAACCCCACGAACACTTAACAAGCGAATAATCGCTTAAGTGTGAACATAGCACGTGAGACTTGAGAAGGGTTTAAAACCCTTTATTATTCAGTATATTTACAATCAGTTCCGACTTGGAACTTACATATAAAGCCCCCACTCGGGCTTGAACTTAAATACTAATAATTTGAACTAAAACTAGCTTAACTAAAGCTCTTAAAGAATATAGCCGAAGCTATCAGAATCTAACTAGTTGGCCCCTAAGTATTAATTAAATCGGCGAAGCCTAGCAAGGGCCGAAGATATGGCCGAACGTAATAATAGCTAAGAGAGATGTAGCCAAAAGGCAAACGCGCGCTAGTCAGGAAATCAGACTCTCTCTCTTGAAGTCGGTTAAGTCACGACTTAAAATAGTACTCATTCTCATTTGCATTATCTGCGTTTCTGAAATTACATTCTCGCAGAAAATTATAAGCTGAAATTAGAATAAGATAGGAAAGATACAAAACTTAAAATAACTGTTAATTAACATAATGTAAACCTTACACCATTATAGTGGAATTATCTTATAATTTTTATAATTTTTCTAAAAATAAAGAGTTTATACTTTCCGTAAGGGTAAATTTTTTTGGATCATTATTACTAGGAACCCATTACCAGTCATTAGAGTTATTTAACATTTGTTGAAGTTTCAGTTATTTTTATTGCATCCTTGTCAGAATCTCCGCGAGATAAAAGTCTAACTTGTTTTTTTCCTTCTTTGGAAGAAAATAAAGTCAACATTGCCTTCATCACCATGATCTTCGAAATAATTTTTACATCTGGCCATATTTAATTACAAATGAAATTATTTTTAATTGTATAGTATAACTATTGTTCGAAATTAATAGTACTGCACACAAAGTTAGTTAGACTAATTAACTTTCACAAAAGGGGGTTGAAAGAAGTTTTACTTGTTACTGTAATATTGTCACGAAAATACATCACAAGTTTGATTTGTTACTGGTCATAATGGCTTCAAGGATGGACTGAGATTATGATTCATTATTCTGTGAGAATGGTTATAGGAATAATAATCATTACTCATTACTGAGCTCATTGGTTTTACTATAAACAATAAGAAATATTGTTAAAAGTCTTGCCTTACTGTTAGGAATGATCCTAATGACATCCTTTTTTGCTGTATTCTTCCACCTCAGTTTTAGGATCTAGATCACATGAGAATTAATTTTCAAATGCTTGAAAAATTATATAAAAATATACCATTTTAGAGCTCATAGCGTAACTTATAGTCTCTTCAAATTTCATCAAAATCGCTCACTTTTTCAACATGATATATTTTATTGTTCTTTAATTTTCAGAAACTAAAGTAAAATTGATGGCTTGAAATGGCATTAATTAACCTAATCTAGAGCCCTGGATGCTAGTAAATTGAGTTAAGAATTCTAGAGAAATAACAACTTAGTTCGCAGGAAACTTCATGCATACCCAAGTGTCAGTTCCAAAACCGATGGCGTAACTCATGGCGAAGAAGAAACATGCATTCCAATGAATGATCACCAAGATGTAGAAGATGAGTTTTGCAATGCGGAAAGCATATGGGAAGTTGGTCCTTGTTTCTGTCCTATCAAAAAATTCGAGCATTCTGGGAAAGCGGAAGAGTCGATTAAGACGCACAATAACTCCACAAGGCACCTGGGTCTTACATGAAGTACCAATGACTACGTATAATATGTCTGTTGGAAGCAAACTGATGATATCCAATTTGAAAGAAGTGGAAGATGTATAATTCTTGACAAGCTTGGAACGGTCACGTACAAGTAAACCTTGCTCTAAATAGCCTGGAAGAAAAAAAAACTCAGTAACCATTTATTTACATTAGGTATAGTAACAAAAATTACGTGGTAACTATAACTGATAATTTTCACATAAAGTAATTTGGGAAACAGTCAATAAGATCAAGATCTGCAAGCGATATAAAAATATATATAATAGATATTTACATATATGTTTTGCATCACTTGCTGTATATATTACTTGAAGTACTTTAGATACTACACAGTCCAGTCACATTAATGTGACCACCACGTACTTTCCATGTCAGAGTTAAATAACCAATCACAGAAGGCAGGTGGCAGCACAGTGCAGTTGAGCGTATATAAAGGGTGTGTGAGGGCTTCGGAAAACATTTCAATCGTTGGCGTAATGCAGAAACGAAGCGATTTATCCGACTTCCAAAAGGGCATGATCATTGGCTTTCGGGCCAAGGGTGGAAGCATTTCCGAAACGGCTGAGTTTGTGAACTGTTCGCGTGCCGCCGTGGTAAAAGTGTACCGTGCATGGCAAAATGGGACTGTCCAAAATCAGCGACGTGGCAAATGTGGTGCACCACGGGCCATAGATGACAGAGCCGAACGACGGTTGCGGAGATGCGTTCGGGCAGATAGACGGGCTACCGTTGAGCAACTGACCACCAAAATGAACCAAGGGGCTACCAAAAGTGTCTCCCAAAGTACTATTCAGCGAACATTGCTGCGTCTGGGCCTCCGAAGCAGACGCCTGGTTCGTGCACCTATGCTGACTGCTGTTCATCGACGGCGAAGGCTAGAATTTGCACGCCAGTACAGCAGCTGGACGTCCACTGAGTGGCGACAGGTTGCGTTTTCGGATGAATCGCGTTTTATGCTCCATCGGACAGATGGACGTTGGCGTATAAGGCGTGAAACCTCTGAAAGGAACCACCCTGCAACCATTGCCGGAACGGTCCAAGCTGGAGGCGGGAGCATTATGGTCTGGGGAATGTTTTCCTGGCATTCTCTAGGTTCACTGATCATTGTGGAAGGCACAATGGATCAATACAAGTACGCATCTGTCCTTGCGGACCATGTTCACCCCTACATGCGCATTGTTTTTCCTCAGGATGATGGCATCTTCCAGCAGGACAATGCGAGGTGCCATACAGCTGCCAGTGTACGTGCGTGGTTCGAAGAGCACCAGGATGAGTTTACCGTCCTCCCCTGGCCAGCAAACTCACCTGACTTAAACCCAATCGAGCATCTGTGGGACCATCTCGATCGAGTTGTTCGCGCCATGGATCCTCAACCGCGTAATCTAGCGCAGCTGGCCACGGCATTAAAGTCGGCATGGCTCAACATCCCAGAGAACACCTTCAGCGACCTATGTGACTCTCTTCCTGCACGTCTCGCAGCAGTCCGCTCTGCGAAAGGTGGTTATTCTGGCTTTTGACAGATGGTCACATTAATGTGACTGGACTGTGTAGTAGGAAACATTTTTCGAATTTTGTATCCCAGTAACCAGTTTTATCCAGTAACTGTGGTAAAAATCCGAATTAGGATAGCATTAAAGATAGTGACTGATACGTGTTGAAAATTAAGGTGAGAGAATTTTATGAAATTTTCATGCACTTCGAAATATCAGTATAAGCAATATATTTTCATGGCTTGAGTACAGATTATTTTATGAATTGTAAAAGGGAAAGGCTCAATAATAAATGAGAAGAGAGTGACAGTGCTTAATGTCCGTAAATTAAAATTTATTTAAATTTTATTAGTTGGAGGAGGAATTCCCATGCGATTGAATAAGTTTGATTCTTATTTTACTACCGAGTTTTTAAGTTATGTTCATGAATTATTATTTTATTTATGAATATGAACAAAAGTAGCTGACATGAAAAAATTTTGATGTTTCTTGTGGCGGTTTTTGTATGTTACTAATATTTAATTCAATTCACTAAATATTTTGAAGTTGCCAATGTACTGTGGCCTGGAGATTAAAGAAAATTGTAACTCCAATACAGTATCTAATTTTAATCTTTTATAAAATGTTGCCGATATAAAAATAACGAAGAATCTAAAACGATGAAAAACTAATTATGCAAGAGTCGCAATCTGCTCCTGAGGCTCCTCAGTCTCAAGGGCATCTGAAAAGGAAATCACAGCTGGTGATCGAAAGACCTCACAGAGGCTGAGTGCTTTAAGAAGTTTTTAATTTTATTTTTTAGGTTGCTGAAGAAGTTAATTATTTTTATTTGATCTGCTTATATTGGAAACAGATTTAAGAATGAATAAGTCGAAGGCAGATTGTAAAATAACAGACAGAGTGAAATAAAAGTCATGGAAAAAATTTAATTTTAAATATTTCGTAATATAATTTTTTTATCCTGAAACAAATTAAGGGATTTTTCGAATAAAAAAATTAACATGCGAGTTGCGTTCACATAGCATTTAATAATTTTTTTGATTGGATCAAAAAATCCCGTTCTGGATTCGGTACATAAAACTGTAATACGGAAGCTGCTTTTACAGTTTGAGAAAGATTTTGATAAAAAATATGAAAAAAATCTAAAACATTCAAAAAGAATTTTGGTTACTCATTATTTTCAGCTTAAATGATTTATTGCTGAAGTTAAATGCCTTTTATTTTGAAAATGGCACATACAAACAAGTTTTGCCCTTATGTTATTCTTTTTTACCATTCTAAAATGAAATATCTTATTCTGTAACCGCAAAGAAGGTCTAGGTTTTGGGGAAGAATCTATCAGGTATTATTTTACATATTATTATTATTATTATTATTGTTAGTAGTAGTACAAGTAGTACTAGCACTAGTAGTAGTAGTGGTAGTGCTGGCAGTAGTAGTACTAGCAATAGTAGTACTAGTAATAGTAGTAGTAGCAGCAACAACAACAACAACAACAAAAGAAAATTTGTAGAAGGTATGTCATTCAAATACAAAGTCATTTGTCACAAAAAGTATGCCACTGACTCAAAGAGTACTACTTATAAGGTATTTCTCCCGCTTTCTTAGCAAGCCTTCGTGGTACAGTAGTCAACACACTCGGCGCGTATTCGAGAGGTCCTTGGTTCGGGTCACGGTGAGGACATTGATTATGTTTCGTCTCCTGCTTCGAAATAAGCTAATGTCTCTACATAGTAACGTCTTTAAATATTTCTGTGTGTATAGTAAATAAAATAACAAAAGAATGAAAGCTTTCAGATTTTATATTACGCCCAAAGAGGGGCGTTTTATTATCATTTTGTGTGTTAATTTTATTTATTAAATATCATGTTCTTCGCATTTAAACCGTAAAACTCAATTCAACAGCAATATAAAAAATATTAAAAAAGAGCGTATCTTTAAAATCTCAGCCATTCATCACTTGAGTATCAAGCTCTCTTGGGAACTAAACACCGGGGATCCTGCGACAGGTGACAGGTGAGAGCAAGTCCGGACACCTGAGCGGCTTGCATAAACTAATCGGGTATCGTCCGGATTCTGCAACTATCTAGAGCTACACTCCGAAATTGATCATTGCTTTCAAAGTCTTGAACATTACTCTGGACAATTCAACACAGACACTGAATAATGTAATTAACTATATAAGACGTAACATGATTACATAGTACATAACTTGGTTATATAAAACATAGTTTTTGATACAACAGGCTTAAATAAAGAGCAAAATTATACATTACAAGCAAATTACACACATTTAGCCGAAGATAAATAGAAGATAGAAATCACCCGTTTACAAACTGATGAAAAGGATTAAAGGACTAATAAAAATTGCATAAATGAAATGCGCAGTAAGATTCAAAAATTCTGTATGCTGAGGTTTTAACAGAGCATTAATTTACATAAATGACCGTCATAAAAGAAAATCCATTTCTGGTTGAGAAAGAAGCGAAAGGAATTCTTTTAAGAGATCAAACTAAATTTCGGTAAGAGATTTCCCATGTTAGTTTCTTTTACAAATGCAAATTAACTTTAAAAAAACAAAGAGAATGTTAAAAGCAACATTTTTACTGTTAAAATAATGTTATAACTCTTTAATTTAAAGAAAAACTCCATCTTTTATTTACAAAATTCTTATAAAATAAATTCATTAAAGTAAAGCTGCCAAACAAATTGTGTATTCAAAACGATCACGAAATATTTTGAAAAACTTCGAACGAGGCAAGTAATATATTTATCTTCTTTATTCATATTCCTTCAAAAAGCCCTGACATTTCGTGAATAAACTACTGTACGTTTTGAAACGGCAAAAAGAATGCTTCCAAACGTTGACTCATAACACCGGCTAGACTAAAGAAAACAAAATACCGCTGCTAAAATGTAACAACTTCCCTCTCATCTTAGATATCTTTTTTTAGATGTAAAATGGTGGCCCCAGAAAGTACATCAAGGCAGAATATTTAAAAAAATAATACTTTTATTTAAAGCGGTTGCTATAATGCAGAAAATACTTTCTAAAACACGTAAACGGCTTCTATAAATGGAGGGATTGACATAATCAGAGAATTATATCGGACTGTTATAATTTGCATCAAGTTATGTGTAATATTGACATAATCTGCGTATTATATCAGATTATTATAATTTGCGTCAAGTTATGTGTAACCATCAGTCTTACTAAATCTCTTGCACATGACAAATAATAGAACAGTAAATATATTTCATGGAGGAGCAATTGTAAAGAAACCAGAACTCAAATACAGGGTGGTTACAATTAAAGTTCCAATTTGAAATGGTCATAAAAGGAAAGGAAAACTACTGGACTAAATGTTATCAAACTTAGTAATAGTGTAAAGGAGGTCACGGGAATTTTTTTTCTGGGAAAGTCCAGAAACTTACCACTGGGGGGGGGGAGGAAGGGCGCTGTATGCAATATTGTTAAACGACCTAAGACAGGAAGACATCGGTTTAAAATGCGTTTAATCGTTTCTGAAACGTGTTGCAAAGCATGTTCAATGTGACATCCACTATTTCCCGAAAGCAAATTAAATCATATTACGGCATTCTCAACAGCAGCTCTTAGCATATCAGGAGAAATGTTGCGGACATGTCGGTGTATCGCATCTTTCAGTTCTGCCAAATTGTTTAGATTCTCACCATAAATAGTGCTTTTTAGATAACTCCATATCCAAAAGTTACAGGGGTTGACGTTTGGTCACCGGGGTGGCCTAGAAGTGGGGAAGTGTCAGCCTATAATCCGTTCATTCGTGAAATGTTGGTTAAGTAACAGTAAGACACATGTACTAATGTGCGGTGAGGTTCCGTCTTGCATAAAAATCGTGGTGTCTAAAATGCTACGTTGCTGCAGTTCATGTATCAGGAAACGTCTTAACATTGACGCTAAGCGAGCTGCAGTCACACTGCATTTAACAGGTCCAGATGTCGAGTGTTTTTCAAAACAAAATGGTCCAGTTATGAAACTAGCTGTCATACCAAACGTTGACTTTAGGAGAATGCAAAGGAACTGGATAGAAAACATGAAGGATTTGTTTGGCCCAAATACTGCAGTTATGAGTATTGGCATCGCCATTTAGGTGAAAATGGGCCTTATCTCTCTCCAAAATGTTCCATGGCCAATGTTCGTCCACTTCCATTCGTGCAAGGAATTCCAAAGCGAAAGATTCTCTTGCAGCAGGATCGTTAAGTTCTTGAACATGTTTGATTTTGTATGGGTAGAACTGAAGCATTTTATGGACAGTTTTGTACACCAGACTCCATGGCACGTCCATTCGACGTGCGACAGCACGTACTGCGTGTGCTTTCCATTGTTGCTTCCTCCACTGCTAATTCAACAACCTCCTTAGCTTCTTCAGAAGCAGGTTTGCTTCCCCTCCCAGATGTAATAGATAACAAACCCGTGGCTTCAAACCCTGTGGTCATTGATCCTCGGCGTATTCCTGTTTCTGAACGATGCCTTTGCAAAGCACGCCGTTCATTGCTATCGCATTCATAATAATATTTTAGAAAAGCACGGTCTAGACACTGTTAGAGACATTGTCGATTCGTAACAATGAGAACTCTCACACATACGCTCATTTGAAAATCAAATGATGTGTAAAGGGCATTTGCACAAATCATTTGCTTTTTCCTGCTATAAGCCAATTACAAGCCATTGTGACTTTGCATAACCCCACAAACAGTTTTGTTTTAGAAACGATTAAAAATGTTTTAAACCGATATCTTCTCATCTTAGGGCCGAATTCAGGCTTCAAAAATCACAAATTAGCGATCTGGAAGAAAACGATTTCCGGAATGAGCACACTTTTGCGAGTGCTTTGCGATCTCACATTTTCTAGTCGCTAATTTGTGAGTTTCACGAAGCGATTTCGCCGTTACACGGATGGTGCACTCGACTTTCATCGCCTTTAACACCTTTAAATGGTAATTTAGTTTAGATCAATGTTTCTTAAGGGTACACAACAAAAGGTTAAGAAAACAAAAGGTTAAGTTAGATTACGACCCTTACTTTGTTTAACAATATTGCACAAAGCGCCATTTTTCGCTAGTAGTGAGTTTTTGAGCTTTTTTCTTCGCGGAAAATAAATTCCCATGACCTCCTTTAGATTAAGCATAAAATTGAAGCAACATTTGGTTTTAAGGTAAAAAAATTGATACTTCACCTGTTCGACAATGAACAGCAATATCCACCATATAAATAATATCAGAAACGTAGTCCATAAAGTACCAAAGTCTCGGACAGAGATTCTGAAGTTCCCAGAACACACTACGACCAACGATGATGATAATATTATAGAATACTGCTACGGATATTATTGACAACCATCGGTAATAGATGTGAGCAGCCGGATCCAGAACCAAGACACTACCGAACCTTAGAAAGTAAAATATTTTACTCATATCATAGGACATTAAACCCAGTATATTTCTTTATAAATATCTAATTATAAATATCTAATTATAATCCTCTTAATTGTTTAGATTTTAGTATTTTTTAGCGATTCATAAACCGAAAGATATCATCTTCTAATATTACAATATCACAAATAAAATATAAGATAATTATTGCAGGCAAATTATTAATTAATTCTTTTACTGCTGCTTCCAATAATATTCTAAAGGGCTTCAAATAATAAGAAATATTTTCAAATCATTTATAAAGATTGTTAAATAATAACATTCACATTTACTATCTTACTTTATTATGCATACATAAGTTTCTGAAATTTGTGATCATTTTTATTTCCACTGTTAATTATTAAAAATATTGCTCGCCGAATTTACTTCAACTAGTGAGACATTAGGCTAAAGTTAGGAGACTAGAATTAGAACACTAGAATTAGAGACTAGATTTAGAGACAAAAATTGAGACTGGAAGCAGAGAGACAGAAACATTATCGTAGAAATTATGATTTATGTTGGTATAAAGGACATATTTATAATTATAGTCTACTAAAATCTTTTATTTCTTACTAATATTAGATATTAAAAAACAATTTTCAATGCATTTGGCAACTGAAATATTACTGCGTATTGAAAGAAATGCGTATAATTCAAATGGAAATTAAACCTTCGCCTTTTTTATCACATAAATTCTTATATAGATATCTCGATTTATTATTTTTATTATGGTTTAGTTATTATTTCATATTTTAAAAATAAAATATATACTGAACATTTATTTTTTTAAGTACATTGAAAAACATCAATTGATGACACAATACGCTTGCATATATTCCGTTTAGACTATGCTTAAAGAATAAGAGTTTAATAATTATTCTTCCAGCTTATACATTCTTGCTAATATCACAAAATTATATAACCAAGATCTGTGCAAGTAAGGACGTTCTCAATAACATCTCTAACCCTGTTAATATGATACGCATGAAGCTTATTAATGACTATATCCACTTCTTTATGTTTTGGTCATCCCATTGTTTGCTATGCAGTTGATGTCTGTGCTTTGCTTTCTAGGTAAAGCGGCCAATCCGCGTTTACTTTGGCGTGCCCAAACTGCTGTAGATAAGCAACTTTTAATCGTCCAGAAAGGATCTTTTGATAGGTTTGTTTGCTGACTTTGTAAATATTCCCTTAGGCACATATGTATTTTGCAATATTTTTTAAGGGGCAGAGGCTTAGCGTGTTGATAGACCTTTTGACAATGAGTCAAGAATAGAAAAATGAAAAACATATTACAAACACTATACTAGGTTGAAATTAGCTTGAGATTAGGAGTTGTATGATTTAACTTCAAGAATATTGACCCTGAAAATGTGGAATTGCCAGTGGTTTCTTTATTACATAGTATGCACATGATTTCAGTTTAATATTACGTCTTTGCTAACTTAATTTCGATTCTAGCTATTGATTATAAGCTATTGATGCTTATTGGGAAATCGCAACTAAGGACACTTTTGAAAACCAGTTTCATGATAACTGCTTTTACAAAATTTGAGTTGAAAATATTGATTAAAGGTCCTTATTGTAGCATACTCTTTATCGACAATGGTTACTGAGAGATTAATCTAGTATTCCATTGGGTGAAGTATAATTTCAAATCTACTTTTAGGCTGCCATTATAGATAAGACTAATTTTATCATGGTAAGAAAAGGCAAAATTTCAGGAGTGATCCTTGGCTAAATAGTGAAAGTTTGTTAAGCCTTTGCTAACTGGAATTTACACTAAATATTTCGTAAAAAATAGGCCTGTCATGGATATGTATTAACATTTTGGGGTGCGATATCTGCCAGAAACGAAATAATAGCATAAGCAAGTATTACGTAACAAACCAAACATTAAATTATAAATTTTTTTAATTGAAATTTACATTTACAAATAAATCAGATTCTGGGAACATATTTAACAATGCCATTTTATGTCAATATTATCATTCAAATGTGCAAAAGTTTTATGCGTTTTACTGGATATACGGATATTTTCTTTCATAAAAAGCCGGTCTTTATAAAGAAGGATCATTCGGCATCGCAGTTATTTGACGGTACTGATTGGCAATGGAAAAAGAATTCACGTAACTTTAGAAAATTTTTTTATCTCGTATTCCAAAAATACAGCAAAACGTAGTGCCATTCAGCATCATGATTTAATACTAGGAATATTATTACTTTACAACGCGTTTCTGGAAATTAATATGCGACTAGGATTAAACGAGAAGCGGCAAAACGTTCTGTGTAATTTTGCCCCCATTTTGCAATAAAACTTTTTATGCATATAGTGCAACATGTGACTAATGGGTCTCTCAGTAGGGCTGAGAATTATACTGGAGCGGTGGTGTTGTGATAGCAGTGTTTGATCGAAAGAAAGAGATGGGGTTCTGAACAGGCTTTTCTATGCTATGGCTGGAAACATGGAACACGTCTTTGCTGGTTGACAGGAACAGAATGAGAGTTGCATACTTAATGAGATTAATTTGAAAGACAATTTCGAAAGCTTCTAAGAAGTTCAAACAGAGTGGCGAATCAGTCCAGCACATTTTTGGTTTTCGTGCTTTCCAATTTATGAGGCTCTTACAATTGTAAATCCGTAGTAACTCGTAGTTTATAATCCACTTAGTTTCAAGATTTTAAACACAAGTTTAGAAAGCAATTGATAAAGGTGCTCGTTTTACAGCTGATTGCTTTGCTAAAGCAGCAAGTCATTAAACTGTAGCTGACCTATTTTCTTTCGATGAAATATCTTTTAAGTGATTAATTTATGAAAAGATATTAAGGCTTTTGTTTTTGTTTGGTTGCTAAAGCATTAAAACTATTTTATCATTTAAAATTTTACTTTATTAATACATATAAAAATTACAGTTTATTTTTTCCGAAACTCTTCTTATTCATTATGTGAAAGCTTTAACTAAATTCGGTATCTTAGTTTATGGAAATTTATAATTCAGATTATACCATAAGTAGGATCAATGATTACGGGCATAACTATTGATCCTGCACAGACACTTTTAACCGAACATTCTGCATTCTATACATTGATGAACTATAAAAACGTACTGAGAAATATTTATAATTACTTACCTTTTGAAGCAATTCCCATCTAAATCTTCTTCTGTATTTTGTGCTGGTTGTGAAGTAAATTTCTCTAAAAACGAATCAGGTCTTGGCTGGTTGGCTGCATTTTTCCTAGACTTTCCGGTTAGAATGAGGGCATGCTAAAAATACAGTCTGATTTGTTTATGTAATTTAAATATCGAGTAAAAAATTTAAACACTTTTTGTTATTTTTTTGGTATTCTTGCTTTAAAAATTAAATAATTAGATGAAAAAATGATAAGAAAATGAAAGCTGAGGAAAGATGACCTTTAAAATTTAAAAATTATTTTCTTAGTTTATATGTTAAGATGTTAAAACGCTTTTTCAATAGTTCGTCAATGTCTAGATCTTTTATAGTTTGGTCAATTTTATATTTTAGAAGTATGGACTCGGTTACAGATATCAACACAGAAATGCAAGTGAATTTATTTTTATGTAGGTGACAATAACGATCCATCATGGAAATACATATCCAATTATATCACTGGTATGGAAATTATACAATTTTATGGCATCTTTCCTAATTTTGCATTGTAGAAGTGTTAACATTTAAAAAGGTACTTTATTTTGCATTAGAAAGGAAATAAATTCCTGTCGCTTAATAATGTCATATAGTGTCGTATAAAATCTGGAACTTAAGAAAAATCTGTTTGCCAAAATTCGTTTTTAAATACAATAAATCAATACTACTAAAAGGTATTATTTTGCATTTACAACCGAATTACTTTAAAATACTAAGAGAGTTTTAAGATGCTAGAGATATCGAAATTTTCATGTTTGTATACAACCAACTATTACCAAATTACGAGCATTTTCCAACTAAAAATATCGTGTAAAGGAGCATTCCAAGGTGAGATTTAATGGTAGACGAATATTACAGTAATTTTATAAAATCTGTATGCATTTCGAGGGAGACAGACATTAAATTCTTATTGTTTAAAAAGTAAATTAATCCAATATCTATTATGTCTTGAACAAAATTCATTTTAGTTGACTCTAATTTGGATGAGTAATTTATTTGAGATATAACCTTACCCGTACTCTGTTTACAAATCCACTAAAACGTGAATTTTCTCTTTTGCTGCTTTCTGCCGCTAACTGTTCGATTCGAACGATTTCTGAGCAAATACTTTGACTACGAGCAGAAGACGGGGATGCAGATGATACGCCATTCTCCAGTGTCTCCATCTGGTGACAATTAGCGTCTTGTTCTTTCATCGTCAGTCCCACTTGCTCCCATTACTTTCCGATTGAGAACTGAATTAAATGAGCTTATTTGACTATGGATTTGTTGCCGAATGTATCATTGTCTTTAAATGCATCTCAAGTCATTATGAAGACTGTAAAAGAAGAGATTTGTTATGCAAGACTGAAATATGGATTTACAAGATTCACATTATACATATATTTGAAATTCATGCTAAAACAACTAAGAAATGAAACAAGGTCAAACCTGTCCATGGATTAAAACAAGTTCTTGTCTTTCTCGTTTTCTTTCCCTCCATTTTCTTAGTTTGAAGAATCAAAATAATCTAGCTGTCTGGGAAAAATTAAATTTTATTCCGCACTTTAAAACGGGCATAAAAATTTAATAACTTCCTTACTGTATATACTGATTTGCTAAGCAGATATATATAGTAAGAATATACTGATTTACTAAGCAGATATATATAATTTAGAATATACTGATTTACTAAGGAGGAACCTACATTACTATTATTATTATTATTAATTAAAATGAATTAGATATTTAGATCTATAATTAAATTTTGATTTTATAACAAACATATGACGACGAGATCAGGCAACAGAATGAAGGCGATACCTCCCTCAAAAAAAAATCCAAAGCTTGTTTCCCCTTATTACGCCGAGCATATACTTGTTCATCAGACCTACATTTGTTCAAGTAAATCATCAGGGGAATTGTTTAATTTAAAACTTCCAAGAAACATTTTGCTCCTTCCCTCATCGGCTATTAGCAATACCATCTGCCATATGTTTAGTCTCGGTTTTGAAGCCTGCAAAAGGTATGGATATTTTATTGCCTTTATGGCACGGGGAATTTAAGACACTATTGAGCCAAAGATTCTTTCAAGAGATTGGTATTTGAGAGAGATATGAGACACTTGGATTCAAACCTCCCGTTTTCTGCAAAAAAAGTAAGACAGACCTGGGTAAACTTGCGTAAAATGTACGTAGAATCTTGGTCAGTGACAGGCGTACTCTCCTTCTTGTTGGCCGTGAGGAATACGTAGAATTGCTTTGTATTATATACGAATCAGGAAGATTCGTTACAACAACAAGAAACACTTTAATTATGCTGACAACAACCCATGTGAGACATTTGCAACATATAATTTTTGTAATTAGTGTGAAGTTTTTACGGCAGTGTCGAAATGCGAAAGCTCACCGTCTCCTCCTCCTGCATTGGTGTCAAATACAAGACATATCTTCATTTTTTCTAATGTCATTACAACCACTAAAACGTAACTTTGCACAATCTCCATTGTCTTGGTATAAGTTAATATAGACCACCGATACCGAATGATAAATATCACTACCACAAAATTAATCATTAGAGTTAACTTGCTTTTATAATTATCAATAGAATGTATTTTGCTTTGAACAGAATGTCAGAATCACTAGAATGTTTTAACTTCCCATTATTATTTGAGCCCTCCAAACTGCAAATAACGTGCTCACCTTTTGCCCTAAATATATGCGGGGGGACATTCTTATCGCATGGCAGAAACTGAGGTTTTAAATGCGATAAGCTTCGCAGGAAGAAAGGTATGATTTTTTTAACGCTTATATGCATTTTGTATCCGTGGTCAAAGAGTTAATTATCGCGAGGAACTGGATGTTGTCACTATTGCAATAAAGGATACGGTGAAGAGAAGACGATGAGCTTTTGCATTTTCAGCCTTGTTCTGAAAATCTACTATTTATAATAAAAATCAGTCATTTGAAATGTCCCATACGGAGTCTTGACAGCAAAAATTAAATCTTTCTTCTTTTTGTTATTCTAACTAATCCTCCTTATCTGAACACCATCAGGTGCGAGTTTACCAATTCCTCATTATCACATTTATCGATCATATTAGATCATTCTAATTTTCTTATGAAATCAAGTTTTTAAAAATATTTCCCCCCATATTCTAATATATGTAGCTGGTAAGGGTAAGTGTGATGGTACGCATAACTTTTTCGAAAATTTTAGATTAAGTTTGCCGATCCTTTTGCCAAAAGTATGTAATACCAATAAAATAATTATTTCAAATTTAGCTATTATGGTACATATTAGCAATGATACACACTTTTCTGATTTATGTAAGTTTAAAAAAATGTAAACGAACGGAATATGACATACGTAAAAAATTTTCAACTGCTTATGCAGTATAATAAAAGTAAATATTTTGGTTTGTTTAACTATGGGAAAGCACTCGAAGGATATATCTGCTAAAGGAAGGGATGCCTTCGTGGAGGTCTTTTAAGGGAAAATGAGTCGTATATATGTTACACATGGAAAAAACCACGTAAACATCCATGCAGCCAGGCCGTTCGCCGGGAACGGAAGCCTAGATAGAACTCGAATTCGTAGCTCTCTATTATTTCCTGTTAGCTTTTTGGTACAGAAAAAATTTCAAATATTTAATTTTTGGGGAAGAAATAAAATACTGAAAGCTAAAATTCGCAAAATCTATCACCAAGTCCGAAAAGGTTCTCTTAACAAAAGGAAAGGAGCCTCGGTGGAAGACTTTAAGGGAACATGGTTCGTAATAACCTCTGCTCCATGTTTAATAAATGGCATTAAATATCAAATAATAATCCTAACTCCATGCCCTCTCATGAACAGAAAATGAACTATTGAACTTTTAAAATTTCCCGCCTGACTGGAGGACTCTGTATTAAATAGATGATGATAAAGCACTAAAACTGTTGAGTCATGAATCTGCCATTCGTGGGCCTATAAATTATACTGGAGAGAGATTCATTTCCTCTTCTTTTCGGTTAGTTTGCTGTTATTGTTTCTGACCTTCTAATGTTCGATCGCTTATATATTACAAAACTTCCCTATCCATTTTTCTGCTTCGAGGCTACTTAACGATAAACTCTATTGTAATCGATCTTCATTTTTTTTTCATTCTTTGCTTTGCTATTATATCGATATCTGTCTTACTAAATATGAAAGCTGACAGACTGGAACAAATCAAGTTCATTAGCTAGAATCAGTGGTATTATTTGAATATTGCAATAGTAGTAAAAGGTTAGTCGCTTGGGAATGGGTGGATAATTTAGAACAGAGATTAACATATGTTTTAATAGAAAGATAAAAAGAACTGATTGTTCTTCAAATGGAACTCTTAAGATTTTGATAGCTAGTGACTCTTTTATTATAGTTATTAATGTAATCTTCCTGCATAATTTCAAATTCTTCTGAGCCCACCAGCCGCCGAGCGGTAAAATCGCTAAACACTGTTAGTTCATTTTTGGATTCGAATCTCAACGAACGGGCTGACTGCCTGGGTTTGAAATTCCTCCACGAAGGCATACGTCCCATTAGGCAGATAGTCCTCGACTGCATAATCAAATAAACCAAGCCCACCAAACCTTTGAACCTGTAGTTTCTCATATGCTTTTTATTTTGTTTCGAAAATCAGAATTTGTGATCACATTCTCTAGACCTGATTCCAACATTTTTGGCGTTCTAGATAATTAATCTGTAAGCATCCGACTCTACTAAACTTTCACACCAAATTTACAAAACAAAATTAAATTCTATAAATGAAAGTTGTAGAGAGTTGTAGAGTTGTTGTAAGGTTATTCTAAGCGGGAGAAGAGAAAAATGAACAGTGCCCTGCCTGGGGCTCAAACCTCGCACCACCAAAATGTATCTTTATTTAATTAATTAAATTAGCGTTTACAGTTTATATTAATTAATTATATTAGCGTTTACAGTCTCTTGTAAAATAAATCTGCATGTTTTTTTATAATGTAAAATATTGAATGGTGTTATCGCATTGTGCGTTTTGTATAACATAGTTTTCTGTCAACTGAAATGCAAAATAGTTAAATTTTCTTAGCTTAAATATGACCACTTTGTTGATTTTTGCAGCTGCATTTGTTTAAACTGCACAATTCTGTGGTCATGTTGTTTTCAGTATTAATATCCGATTGATGAAGGAACTTCTTCTGGTGATTTTTATCATTTCAGAAGTGAGATCCTTTAAGCCAGTTATCTGAAACTGGCGGCCTGTGGGCCGACGGAATGCGACTCCTAAAGCAATTTTATGCGGCCTGTGAATGCAGTTGCAAATACGGTGTTAGTTGGATTTTAGTTATTTGAAGTCCCAGTTTACTATATTTTCATTGCCATTAAATACGGTGTTAGTTGGATTTTAGTTATTTGAAGTCCCAGTTTACTATATTTTCATTGCCATTAAAATTGAACACGAATAAGGTACCAGAAAATCTATAAACGAAGTTAATTAATTTACAGTATAAATTTTATTCACAGATCTGAAGATACACAGTTTATTGTAGAGAGATATAGATTTTATTTGAAGATACAACTTTTGGGAACACAGAGTTGACTTACTTTGGAATTATAAGAGTTTCAAAATCCTAACAGACATAAAAATTATCGCTATGTCTGAAATTAACTACGATGTCTTTGAAAGGTTTTAAAATAAACCTTTTTTATTTAACAGAATTCAGAACATACGAGTAAATGCACTTCTCGTGCTCACAGAAATCAATTACTACTTGTGGCGAAAGACAGTCACACTCAAATTAAAATATAGACTAGTAATCAAAGTCTACACAAATTTAAATTCAAGTTCGTTCAAAACACTAACAGTTTAAATGTCAGCAGTAAATAACGCAAAGCCGAATAATTACAAACTTATTAGAGATGGCGGAACTAAACTAACTTGGCTTGGAGAGGCAGAAACTCTCTCTGTCATACAATCCCCAAACCTCAGCTTAAATACTCTGTAACACATTTACATTTTTGGTGAGGAAACGGAAAGAAATTAAAACGGAAAGTCATAGTAAAGGCTGAAATTATAAGTAACTGTTAAGTTAAAAAATAAATGCTCATAATTTGTAACCATTTAGATAAAAATATTCGCAATTTTATTTCTGCGTCGAAGAGTGATTTAATTGATAAGAGAAATAGATCAGGTTGTCATTATTTACTTCCAAGCTTTGACCTACTTCTAAGTTTCTCTGAAAATTTTAATAAATTTCATAATTTGTTTTTTCTTAGTTTAAATTAAAAAGAAGTTATTTAGTGATTAATTAAACATCTTATAGTTATTAGAAAAATTATGCGAGTTTCAAAATTTGATATTAGCTGTCAATATACACTGCTCGACATTGAAAATGCAACACCAAGAAGGAGTGATTAGAAATTTATGCAAATTTTAGAGTAGACGCACGTCACTGAGTTTTGCGAAGCTTTCCGACGCACGTGAAGTAAGATATAAGGGAAGGAACGTGTAGAATGGGCAATATTCTTGTCGTTATTTCTGCCAGATGAATTATCGAAGAAAGATGGTTTTTCTTCCGGAGGATACGTGTAATAGGAGAGAATGCTAGGGCGCCGTCAACGAAGGCACTTCTAGCAGATAGATGATTTTACGAGGGGTATGGTGATCGGACTGAGAAGGGTGGTTACGTCAAATCGCAATGCGAGCACGGTGCATCGGCTATGGCGAACAGGGTTGGAACAAGGGAATGTGGGAAGAAGGAGGGATGCAGGTGCAGTCAGAGTGACGTCAGCACGCGTGGATCGACGCATCCGCCGACAAGCTGTGGCGGTCCCGCAAGTCACTTGTACCGCGATTCTGCAGCATGTGCAAGATAACCTGGATGTTTCCGTGTCGACCAGAACTATTTCCCGTCGATTTGTTGAACGTGGCCTGCACTCACGGCGTCCGTTGAGAAGACTGCCATTGACCCCACAGCATAGACGCCAACGTTTAGAATCGTGCCGGACTGGAGCGATATGGATGACAGAATGGTGAAACTTCGTGTTCTCAGATGAGTCACGCTTTTGTTTATCCAGTGACAGTCGCCGCATACGTGTGTGGCGTCGACGTGGAGACAGATCTAATACGGCAGTAACTGTGGAACGTCCCACCGCGCGACAACGTGGCATAATGGTTTGGTGCGCTATTGCTTACGATTCCAGGTCACCTCTAGTTCGTATTCAGGGCACTATGACGGCCAAACGATACTTGGATAATGTACTGCGGCCGGTGGCAATCCCCTACTTTCACGGGCTGCCTAATGCAATTTTTCATCAGGATAACGCCCGACCACACAGTGCTCGCATCTGCCAACATGCTCTGCAAGGTATACAGATGCTTCCCTGGCCACCGTACTCTTTTGACCTGTCAACAATCGAGCATGTGTGGGATGTAATTGGACGCCGTTTGCAAACTCTGTCCCTGCCTCGTTCAGAAGATGAACTGTGGCAAATGGTTGAAAGGGAATGGAGAGCCATCCCTCAGGGCACCATCCGCTTGACTCTATGCCTAGACGTGTTCCTTCGTGCATCGCTGTCCGCGGTGGTTCTACGTCCTACTGCACCGACGCCGTTCTCGCTCTGTATTCTGACTATGATTTTGAAATAAAGATCACTTATTGCTGCTTGCTGTCTCTGTCTTTTTACCAAATTTCATCACTTTCTGACCACTCCTTCTTGGTGTTGCATTTTCAATGTCGAGCAGTGTATTTGAATAACAAAGTATAACGAACAAAAATATCTTACAGGTACCGAACTTTAGGTTTCAGATAGAAAATAAATATACATTTGAATTATTTTTTATTGAGATATTATTATTACTATTGTTTAGATATGTTGTAATAAATATTTAATAAACGAAATTTAAATTTATGCAAAGAATTTTTTTATTTTGTTAGTAAAATGTTTATTTTATTACGTTTTGTCAACTCGATCGAAAATTTGGCAGACATGTAAGTTGAGTTTGAGGCCACTGTGTTAAGATAAACAATTTTGTATTCACTTTTTAACATTAATACAGAGAGTGTTTACACATTTTAAAAAGATTTCGATCCCTTTTTTATGAATGCTTAAAATTTAAAGAGCATTTTAAAAATTTTTGATCTCATAGCCATTTTTTCTGAATTATAAATCTACATCGTGGTTACCATAATAGAAGGCTTTTCGCAAAAATTTCCAGAGATATCGATTTCCATTCCTCTGCCACTACTTTACAGAGTCTATTAATCGTAGTAAATTTGTGCTTAGAAAGAGCTCCGTTTAAGAGACCAGAGACATTATAGTCCTCAGGTGAAACGTCAGAGACTTCGCAGGAATACTTTAAAAAGTATATATGCAATACTTGTATCAATGGTACTTTTATAAGTATGACTTGTTGCTTTATCTTGGTGAAGTTTCACTGTCTGAAAGTCATTCAGAAAAAGAAATGAAATATTTGCTGTAACTACCGAACGTAAAACTTTCTCTTATAGTACGTTGAATTGATTTGAACACATTTTCCCATTCTTCTCCTTTTAAATTTCTAATTATAAGAAAGTCTTGCGAAATTCACAAAACCATTGCTGAAACTTTCTTTGCATTGATGGAATCAGGTTTGCACATTTTCAATTTTTCGTTTTTGATAGACGTTTCTTTTGTTGCAGGAATTTAGATAAATTCATGCTTCATCGAGGGTCCCAATGTATTTTCATTTATCTCCAGTTAAATAATTTTCATGCAGTCTTCTACAAATTGTTCTGCGTTGAGCCGCATGCCTCCGCAAAAGTTAGCGAGCATGATGTTTCAGCTTTTTTGAGTTGTAAATACTGGTTTATTACTTTATTTATTATTGCTACAGATGTATTTAAAGACTCTGCAATTGATATTTTTCTTAAAGGTGGGCACTTGCCTTTCTTCAGCATTGGCCACTCCTAAAGCCAGAAGTGGCGACCGTTTTATTGTGGAGGCATTTAATAGACGGCCATCTCTATGAGAGGACAGACAATTTACATCCATGTCTTCTCGGAATTCGAACACGGGCGTTTCGGTATCGCAGTCGGCTTCCGTAACCGCTATACCGTCTGTGCGGCGCAATTGATTTCTACGCCGGAAATTTTCTAGTATTGGAAACAGTACGTACCTGTTTCGGGTATTTGTTTAGAGTCTTCCTTTCACGCAGAAGTAATGGTTGACGGTTTGTCGCTTTCCGATTACTAGTGTTACTTTTCCCTTAGTAATTTTAATACCATGCATTTCACAAATTTTATGAATTATGGCATAGGAATATTTCTCTTCGAAAAGCACAAAAAACATAGCCTTCAATCCATAGCTTGCTTACATGAGACATTTTGAAAGAATAAACTTAAATATAGCAGATGCTATTTCTCATTTCAAGTAATAAGGTATTACCAGAAGTTTGTATTCCAAAACGTTTGCTTTTGTTAAAACTTTTGTATCAAAATCATTCCAAGAATGTATTGTAAGGTTTTAGTTAAACTAACCAAGTTTATTTTAATTTAAATCTTTTCTATCTCCTCTCTGCTTCAACTTCCTGTCAGAAGAAGCGAGCGTTTTTAGCTTATGCTAATTTTTGAAGTTCAGCCAAGCACTATTTAAGACAGAGGTAGAAACCTCTCGGTGTGTGAGAGCTTTGCCTCAGATCACGGTCACGCTGCTCAACGTTCGCCTGACCAGCTAGCAGTTTAAATTTATAAGCCATAGTGCTTACTACGTGATTGCATTGTAAAATAAATTAAAGTGCGGTAGTATTTAGTATACCTTGCTACGCACCCTTTTCGGTAGAGGCCAACTTCCGCGAATTGCTCTGCGAAGCAAAGTTTAATTTAAGTTCTATTTTAATTTATTTAAATTTATTTGATTGTTAAGTTCGACCAAAGTGTGGTCTGTTACGTTCTGTATCTCTCCCGAATTGGGAGGTTTGTATTTAATAGTGATTGAATAAAAGAGGATTTCAAATCCCTTCACGTGCAGTTATTCTCCAGCCCAGCAGTTACATCAGAACATAGCGTACCTTCCGCTCCCTGTTCCAGTTCAGGACTTAGAACGTAAGGATAAGAACCCTTTACAGAATTTACCATGTTCTCAAAGAATACACACAGAATGCTAAGTCCTGATAATGGCGCCCGCACAGAAAGAAGAGGATGGCCTCAACAACAAGAAGACGAACCTGAGACACCTGCTGTACCTGTCCAGAATCCTGAGATAGCACCTCCTGGCATAGAAGGATTCGGCTACATCGTACAAACCATGCGAGCAGCCATGAAGCCAGCGGCAAGTTTTGACGGCAAGACAGCCGTAATCAATTTCCTGGAAAAGCTAGACTCCCACTTCATGCTATATCCAGTCCACGAATTTCAGAAAGTCGCTCTTGCTACCAGCGCTTTGAAGGGCCAAGCGCTAAGTTGGTTCAAGTGCATCGGAAAGAATCTCTTGGGGGAACCAGGAAGCCCCACATACACGTATGAAAATTTCAAGAATTCTCTAGTGAAAGCATTTCCCGTGGTGCGAGATCGAGCCAGATTGGAAGCTGAACTGTTTAGCCGATACCAAGAAAGAATAGAAGATTTGTCTAATTTTATTTTGAGGAAAATTCAAGTTTTCAAGCTTTTGTATGGAAGTCGCCCGGATCCTGAAATTATTCAAGTTATACTTCCTAGGCTACTGCCCCAAGTTCAAGATTTCATCGAACTAAGAAATCCAACAACATTAGACAGATTATTTGAGCTCGCGGTACAATTTGAAAGCCGAAGAACAGCCGACAACGAACGACGACGCCAATTTGAGCGAAGAAGTCAGTGGAGTTCGCCAAGACCGCAGCAAAAGCAAAATCAAAGTTACGGGAATAAGGCGAAGCAATGGCCGAAGAAAGATGTGTCTCCTAAAGCGAGCGGCGAACGAAGGGAATTTAATAGAAGAACAAGCAAAGATTCCGAGGGCAACCAGAAGAAAAAGAATTTAAACTAAGAGGGATTTCTTCGAGGAAGGTGAAGAAGTCCGAAGCAGCGCAAAACCCTTCCAAAATCAATTTAAACACCGTGGTCGTTAAGAATTTGAGTTTGCCGAAGATTGAAGTTCTAATCAACAACATACCGGCGACAGCCCTCTTGGATACAGGAGCCCAAAGCAGCTTCGTATCGGAAAGATTCTTTAAGAAGCACTTTCGACGTTACAGAATTTTTAGTGCAAGAGACACGGATGTCATAGCGGCCCAAGGAGAAAAATGTAGCTGTTTAGGAAAAGTACCATTGTTCGTGCGTATCAACAACGAACAGGTAAGAATCCTGTTTTATATTGTGCGTAACCTGCAGACTTGTATTATTCTAGGTGTGGACTTTTTTAGTTTGGCAGAAGCAAAAATTGATTTCAAGGGGGGAGAACTAACATTAAATATGAAGCCAATTGAAGCGAAGAATGATAAGCCCCCGCAGCTGGACTTGGAACATTTACAAGCAGAGGAAAAAGAGAAAATCCAAGGTCTGGTAAGTCACTTTGCGAATTTATTTAGTGATGTACCAGGCTTTACGCAGGTGGTGAACCACGACATTGACACGGGGGACGCTCAGCCAGTTAGGCAAAAGCCATATAGATATGATAGGACAAAAGAGGAAATAATTGAACATCATATTAAAGAGATGTTAAAGAATAAAATCATCACGCCAATTTCTAGCAGTTATGCTAGCCCCGTTGTCCTGTGTAAGAAAAATAATGATTACCCGATTACGCACCCGAAGCGGTGGCGTTTTGCTATAGATTATCGCAAGTTAAATTCAGTTACAAAATATCCTGTATATCCGTTGCCGATAATTGAAGAAATTATTCGAAATATTTCGTCTACAAAATACATGACTACATTAGATCTCACGAGTGGCTATTTTCAGATTGGGGTAAAACCCGAGGACGTACACAAAACCGCGTTCATAACGAAATCTGGTACGTACGCATTTCTTAGAATGCCGTTCGGATTATCCGGCGCGCCGGCAACGTTCCAAAGATGTATGGACATCGTCTTAAGACCAGTCCTTGGTAAAAGCACTTTCATATATTTAGACGATATTATAATTACGAGTAGTACTCTAGAACAACACTTACAAGATTTAAGAAAAGTATTTTCATTGTTAAACGAAGCTGGTTTAAAGATAAATGCGTCTAAATGTAAATTTGCCGCAAAAGAGTTACGTTATTTAGGATTTAAAATTTCCCAAAAGGGAATCGAAACGGATCAGTCAAAAATAGTAGCCATTAGAAATTATCCTGTTCCTAAAACAGCGAAGAAATTATCGTCGTTTCTCGGGATGTGTTCATATTACCGGGCTTTCATTAAAGACTTTGCAAAAATAGCTGAGCCACTGCTAAAGTTGAAAAGAAAAAAAGCTAGGTTTTCGTGGTCAGCAGAAGCCAACTTGGCGTTTCAAAAATTGAAAGACGCATTGACTCAAGCTCCCGTCTTAAAATTTCCAGAAGGGGATAAGGGATTAGAGATTTCAGCGGACGCTTCAGATTTCGCGATTGGTGCAGTGCTTTCCCAAAATGGTCAGCCCGTGGCTTTTTTCAGCCGAACATTAAATGAAACCCAAAGAAACTATTCCGCAACAGAGAGAGAAACTCTCGCAGTGTTAGCATCAGTACAGAAATTTCGTGTGTTCTTTGGAAGTTCTCCAGTAACTGTATATACCGACCACGCGGCGGTCACTAGACTCTATTCTGGAAAAAATTTATCACCCAGATTAATAAGGTGGGCTCTCAAATTACAGGAATATAACCTAATAATTAAACATACGCCGGGAAAAGAAAATGTTGTGGCAGATGCTTTAAGCAGAATTAACTTAGATGAAAATGGAAGTGTAATTAAGATAGCCATGTTAACATCCAAAGTATTAGATTCTCGTGAAACAGTAATAGCCGAACTCAAAAAAGATCCGGAGTTCAAAAATATATACAATTATTTGGCCGACCCTGAGAATTTCAATCATCCGGATATTGTGCCGATAAGAAATAGGGCCGAAAATTACGAATTAATTGACGGACTGTTATTCTATACGAAAGCTACTAATGAGAATCATGAATATAGACCGGTTATCCCAGCTAGCATGAGGTTGAATGTATTAGAAGAGTTGCATGATTGTGCCATTTCGGCTCATTTAGGTATAAGAAAAACTGTTCAGAGAGTTCGCGAGGCAGTTTTCTTTCCAGAACTGCAAAAGTTTACTAGGGCGTATGTCCAGTCGTGCCCAACATGTCAATTAAATAATTATGTTAATTTCCGCCCGGCCGGGTTCCTAAATAGTATTAAATCAGAATTCCCAAATCAAATAATAGGCATCGATTTACTTGGACCTTACCCTCGAAGTAAAGTTAATAAAAGCCGATATCTTTTAGTTATAGTGGATCATTTTAGCAAATGGTTAGAGTTAATTCCGTTAAAACGCGCGTCTGCAAAAATTGTAGTAGATTCAATTCTAAATAAGTATATTTTAAAATACGGGGCGCCCCTAAAAGTTATTTCAGACAATGGTCCTCAGTTTGTTAGTAAAATGTTTGAGGAAATGTGTGCAAAACTGGGCATACGTCATCTAAAGATGGTCCCGTATCGTCCGCAGTCAAACATAGCGGAACGGGTGAATAGAAATGTAGTGAAAATAATTCGTAGTTATGTGAAAAACTATCACTCTACCTGGGATAGCCATATAAATGAATTTGCATTTGCCCTTAGGACCGCCAAACACGATACTACACAAAAAACACCCGCTGAACTCTTCTTAGGAAGAAAGATCTTGACCCCCCTAGATAAACTGTTCTTTGTACAGGAAAGGGCAGAAGAATTTAAAATGAGTGATATACAAAAGTTAATACGGGAAGCGACGGAAAATATAGAAATGGCCCAAAGAAAACAGAAATTGTACTATGACCTAAAAAGAAGAGAGGTCAAGTACAATGTGGGAGATGAAGTGTTGAAGATTAAACACAACTTGTCAAATGCCCCAGAGGAAAAGGTGGGGAAATTTTTTCCGCGTTTTGAAGGCCCGTTCACAATTGAACAAATTACGGGGGCAGTGGTTATATTAAAAAGAAATGATGGTCAAACGCTCAAAGCGAATGTGGACCAAATAAAACCGTTCTATAATCGCAGCAAAATGGCTGTATTTAAAGATTCGTTTCAGGATCCGAGGCAATCGACTAGCCAGGAAGATATACGTCAGCAAAAACAGCAGGAACCAGCTACAACGGCATCGAAATGTCAGAAGAAGAAAGCTCCCCCCCAACAAAGAAATAAGAACCAAAAAGGTGGTTTCAAAAGAAAGTCTCACGATGCAGGTGAACAAATCTACGAACGGAATTACGAGCGCACCAAGAGAAGAAAGCAGAATGGGCAAGGGAAGCCCAATGTATCCAAAAGAACTGTGGAATCATCGGACAGGTGCCTGAGAAGCAAGAAACGTCGATTGCAGCCTGAGAATCAACTTCCCGAATACAGCAGGAACCAGGACAAGCAACGAGCAAGGGCCCAGGAGAGAAGGGCCCAGTCCACCAAACGTCCAGCGGAGCAACCTCCTCTACAAAGGAAATTGCCGAGGATACAACGACGGAATTTCAAAAGAAAAAGAGACGAGCAGGCTCCGAAAGAACAACGAAAAACGAGGAAACTGAACCAGGCCACAACTTACTCAAGTTTTAAAGATTGGGCCAAGAAAAGGATGGACGATCATAATAAGATAAGTACAATTTCGTATTCAAAAGTTTAGTTAATTTTTGAGTATACTGCAAGTTGCAGGACTGATTTTACCTCAAGCGAGGTTGACTTTTACGCCAAGTGAGCGATAAGTTCTCATATGGAAAGTAAAATGTTTTGTTAAAAGAAATTGTAATTCTTAAAGATTTAAAATTACTTAATTTTGTAAATAGATTAATTCTGTAAAAGCAATGAATTGCTGAAAAGAATATGTTAACTAAATGATTTTGTACGACGCTTTGTCTAAAGACTTGTAAAATGTCTAGAATGAAAATTCGGAAAATTGAAAAACACGATTTAGTCTGTAGACTATTAATTCAATGTAATTTGATATTTCAAGAAAGTACCTTGAGAAAGGAATAGGAAGCACTTGCTGTAAGCTTAGAAATTTAACCTATATTTCTGTAAGCTTAGAAATTTAACTTCTATTTGCATTTCAGGATTGCTGTGAAATTGTTAATGTGTTATGAAATGTAACAAATAATATTATGCTAGCAATGCACGTTAAGTGCAATATTAATGTGAATGTTGTGTGCAAACTGCGAATTTGTATGCATGAAAAGTTAAAGATTCACTATTTTAGAATGCAAGTGTTAATTAGGCTCTCCACCAAATACACTTAAAGTGTTAGACATAAAGCTAGTGAGAACCTTAGGATTAGCTGGTTATAGGGCGTTTTTTTCAGGTCTCGTATGTCAAGTTCTAACTAATGTTAGTCGATTGTAGGTGGAAGAGTTGAACACCCCCGAACACATAAAAACCCGCAATGGCGGTTTGCTTTACATCCAACACCGGTGAGAGAGCATACGGGGGAAGAATTTAATTGTGCTTGAATGATAATGTGTGTGTGCAAAATTACACAGAAAAAAAAAAAAAGGATTTGTACCACTTAGAATTATTCTGTTATTATGTCATACTAAAGTTGTTTTCCTTCCAGATTTTGCTGGAAGGAGTAAGACTGTTTGAAGAATAAGACTTGAAAAAAAAAATGTTGAAGATTGTTGTTCCAGAAAATTTCGTCTGTATTTTACACAAACATATATTGCCTTGTAAGAGTTGGCCTAAGTTTAGAACAGTGAAATTTTCGACTATTTAGAATTGCTAGTTTTCAACATGGTCCGTTTGGACCAAAGTAGTTTAACTATCGCAATTCTGGCGGGAAGTATGTAAGGTTTTAGTTAAACTAACCAAGTTTATTTTAATTTAAATCTTTTCTATCTCCTCTCTGCTTCAACTTCCTGTCAGAAGAAGCGCGCGTTTTTAGCTTATGCTAATTTTTGAAGTTCAGCCAAGCACTATTTAAGCCAGAGGTAGAAACCTCTCGGTGTGTGAGAGCTTTGCCTCAGATCACGGTCACGCTGCTCAACGTTCGCCTGACCAGCTAGCAGTTTAAATTTATAAGCCATAGTGCTTACTACGTGATTGCATTGTAAAATAAATTAAAGTGCGGTAGTATTTAGTATATCTTGCTACGCACCCTTTTCGGTAGAGGCCAATCTCCGCGAATTGCTCTGCGAAGCAAAGTTTAATTTAAGTTATATTTTAATTTATTTAAATTTATTTGATTGTTAAGTTCGACCAAAGTTTGGTCTGTTACGTTCTGTATCTCTCCCGAATTGGGAGGTTTGTATTTAATAGTGAATTAATAAATGAGGATTTCAAATCCCTTCACGTGCAGTTATTCTCCAGCCCAGCAGTTACATCAGAACATAGCGTACCTTCCGCTCCCTGTTCCAGTTCAGGACTTAGAACGTAAGGATAAGAACCCTTTACAGAATTTACCATGTTCTCAAAGAATACACACAGAAGGCTAAGTCCTGATAGTATAAAAACCTTCTGTATCAGACTGATGGCCATTTACTATACACTTAGCTGTCATTTGTCTTGTTGTTTCAAACTTCTGCAGATTTCCTGGAATAAGCTTCTATCCATTTTTCAAGATCATAAAGGAATGATTATCGCATGTTCACCATGTTGAGCTGATTAGATCGTTACTTCAATAAAGAAAGTGTTTGATTTATAGGGGGATTAAAGGAATACATTTGTATGGGTTTTTCTAGATATTTTGGAGCTTAGTCGGATTATTCATAATCCAACATTCTTTTCTTTTGTAGAAGTCTAGGGTTTTTGAATATGGTTACTATACAAAAAGAAATTAACTGTAGCGGTATGAATACAATGCATCCATATATGTCCAAATGCAATTTCTATATGGAAAAATAGGGATTTTTCCTGAAAATTAAAAAAATTTCCCTAACAAAGCACATAATGAATCTAACAAAGACTTAATCTTTTCTACTTGCACATCTTCAGAAGAATGTTTTTTTCTTTTTTTTAAACTGAGTCTTTCCTTACTTTAAAATTTAGTCCTTCTATTACCAGTTTCTTAAAAACATCACTTTGATACTCTAGAAATATTCCTTCTAAAGCAGCCTAAAAACATACGATTATCATCATTAAGATTGCCTTTAAAATAACGCATAATTATAATTCTCTATATCAGGCCTGATGAGTTTTGTCAGAAAAATTCCCCTCATTTTTACTTAATGTAGTAAGATAATCTTCTATTACTTCACTAATAAACGCAATTTTAGATTCTTCTTTGTCGACGAATTTATATTTCACTATCAGTTTGAGATATTCAGGTCTATCATTGTACATAGAGCAGTAATTTTATCGCTGGAGAAGAAGGTAGAATTAATTCCCTGCGCCATCATGAAATTCACGAAACTTTTGCAGTCTGAGAGTGAGTCATTAGGGTGTTTCGATGCTTGAGAGTGAAAAATGGGCATTGCGGTCGGAATTTGAAGCCTGAACCTCTTGAATACAAGTCGAGTGTGCTTTCAATTACACAGCGAAGGCATGCGAAAAAAGAGAGAAAACACTAGATAATCTCAACAGTTTAGCGACCAGGGATTCATATTAAAATTTGACGAGGCGGTTATTAGAAACTATTTCGTGATATCCGTCGAAATTAGTAGACTGATGTAGTTTCGCAACACAAGCTTTATTATACAGAATTATTTTCAATTACAGAATAATTACAGTTACATCGTTTTGTACCGAGAACAGAAGAGACAAGCGCCCTTTCCGGTTGCCTACACGATCTCAACTGCCGTGAGGTGCGGCTTTGCCACAAAAGTTCAAAAAAATAAATGCTAGCAGTGAGAAAAACTTCAAATTCGTAACAGAAACGAAACAATAATAAAATGACTCCTAAATGCTAAATACATATTTTTATTCAAGTATTTTGTTTATATATAGAAATCAATTAAATTTTGGATATGTATTCAACAACGGTTTTTTTTACATCAATATAGTTATTAATATGGATGATGGTTTCATAAATTACAGTGCCTCACATTTGTTTCCGGAGATTTGTATAGTTGAAATATATTTGCATATATCTTGAACAAAGTTATGAAATATATACTTCAGATTTTTTTTTTCTAATATATTGTTGCGTACGTACGGATTCGTAATGGATTCAATGCACACAGGTGCGATGATAGTTTAATCAAATTTCTTTCATCGACAGAAACACTTCAAAATTCTGGAATTTTCCACAGAAATACTCGTACAGGTGTTCAAAATATCACGCAGCACAATCAAAATTACGCTTCAAAATACTAAGAATGTTAAACACAACGCAATGCAAATCGCATCTAAAGCGACAGGTAACCCAGAAATAGCTCCCATTTCACGCTGAACTAACAACTCGCAACAACAATAACTACTAACTCGGATCAAATACTCTCTCCGGCCTTATATAGTTTTCAACCGGAGCCCGAGATATTACTTTCTGCTTCTCGAAATAACTGGAAAGCAATAAGAGGGTCGAGTTACGGTTACTGCTAACATAATGGTCAATTACATTTATTCAATTACAATACCTATTACGGTGATACAGGCACCGGAGAAAAATATCGCAAAATGGAGGCCAAATTTTGTTACTTTTGGCAATTTCTCGCCAAATTTCGTGACAAAGTAAGTGGCCAAAACCTTATCAGCTTGGCGAGATATCGCCAAATTAACGAAATGCCCGTTTACTCAATGTTAAATGGACTTGCCCCTGTATTCTTACGTTTACGGCTTAGCTTCGCTTTCCCCGAGTTTTCGAGTTTTTTCCCCCGAGTTTTCGCGTTACGTTACGCACAAAATAAAACCATTTCACATACAGTTGCACGAAAATCATCTATCTGTGTACAAAATTCGTAAGAATATTATTTTTTCTCTATTTCAAGCGTTGCTTGTTGTAAAATAAAATTCATCCAAATATTTGTTGCAATAAAATAATTTGTTCAAAAAGTGTTAATCAGTAACTCACATAAGAATTTGGACACTCGAAATGTTTTTTGAAATGTTTTGATTCTTAGCTTGGCTTGCTATAACTTTCAAATGAAAATATGTCATAAGAATTATTGTTTGCATTTGGGAATGATTACTTGTTTCGCAAAATATATTAACCTTTCCATATATGATGTGATTATGGTAAGACGCTACAAATTAACGACCAGTTGTGTTAAAAATTTGATTATTCATTGTTTAAAGATTGTAAAGCGTTCTGATATACAAAACGTCCTTGATGCAAAGCGTATAACTACCTTTGATGCAATAAAATGATAGAAGTTGCGTGGGATTGTTGAGTATGCATTGAAGTCTGGAGCACATTTCAAGTTAACACCATGGAATCGCAGATTTATTCAACCAAAAAAATCAAACAAGATTCAAAATATAACATTGTAAAATTCAGCAGATACAGAAAAACGGTTTACAATATAAGTTAAGCCTGAAGCTTTAAGAAAAGTCGTATGGGACACATAGATACAATGGGCTATGTGTAAGAAGGCAATTCATCATCAAAAAGGAAATAAGGAAAATATGTCTGGAGTTCAGAAAACCTATAGTAAGCAAAACTGAAACATATGGAATAATGTTATACTGGTAGAAAAGTAAAAATTTAATACATTTAGGTGCGATAGACGAAATAGTATGTGGCAAAATCCGAATTAAGAAATGAATTCGAAAAGCCTCTTGCCTAATATTCAACACAATAGTTTAGGAAGGAAATAAACATGATACTTCTTCGAAAGCTATGATAAAGGCAATTCTTTCGTAGGAAGGAAAGGAAATGGAACATTCTTACACCAAAATATTAGTTAAATCTACCCTAAAGAGCACAAAAAGTGGAATTTTAGCTAAAGGATATCCAAATAAATAGGTTTTAAAATAGATGATCCATATTATATGGAATCCGCTAATATTATTAATATATTAAAGTCCGCTAATATTTAGGATTAATATTTGCAAATAAAACTGAAAAACATGTATCCGAAAATAAATGTGAGCCACTGTAATTTATTTCATTTACCAAAATTATTTTGAGTAATTTTTTTCAAAACTAGTATATTTTAAAAAAGATGAACGATAGCACATATGAAGGAAAAGCAATATAATTTAACTACTATTTAATATCTTGAAAATAAAATTTAGAAACATAGGTGTCTGAAAACAAATCTGAGCTATTGTATAGTGGGTGTTCACCGAAAAATATCACCGAAAACCATCGCGTTCACCGAAAACCATCGCGGAGAAAATAGCGCAAGGCGAAAATGTCATCAAAAATGTCATACAAATATATCATGGGAGAAATGAAGGCAAGGAGGAAGCATCGCAGTTCTAAAACGTCAGGTAAAAAACTCGGCATCGAAAATAAAGCGGTTAAAAAACTTCACAGTTTAAAAATATCGTCATCTAAAATATCGCGGTCAAAAATAAAGCAACTACAAATCATCGAATGAAGATAACATCTCAGACATATGTTTTTCAGGCGTCAAAAAGTTGTAAATGCATATTTACATAAAGATTTTTGGGTGCAAGAAGGAAAGAGGAATATTTTTACTTTTGTACACCTTGTTTTTTGAACTAGTTAATAAATGTTTTCAGAAAACGTAAGCGGTAAACTTAAGCATTCAAACGGCTATTAAAAATTAAAAGAATTTATTAAAGTTTAGACAGACTACCAATGAAACAAATGTAGTCTAAGAAATAGCCATTTTTAAGGAACGATATTTAAAATGCTACCAGAAAATAAAGAGTGAACCTTCATCGACTACCTTATTAGAAAACCTTTTGTGTCAATCAATATCATCATCGATTACAAGACTTGTGCTGTCATTTTCATAAACTTGTCCAATACGTAACAGTTGTTAACGAACGCCTATAATTTCAGTGACCTTCATTCATAACATTTGTTGTCAAAACACCAGCTTGTAAAGTCAGGTCAGGGTTATAAAGAGGGAAGAACACGGAAACGTTTCTCGAAATTTCTTTTCAAAGAACTGATTACTAACAGTGACTCCTTTCGAATTAAGACCCTAAAAATGGCTCACGATTGCTTACAACCTTTGATACTTTTGGCCTCAAATAATTCCATAGGAAATAATTAAGCATGAAAGCATGAGATTGTTTGAACATAGATTTTGAAAGGGATGAATTTCTTTTGAGAATGTTTGATGATTGCGACATTAAAAATCGTTACCGAAAATAAAGTTTGCGAATCTAAGACAATAAAGTTTCGTAATGCAAAAGGATCAGACATAAAAAATTTTACTATGAACTATTATTATACTAATTATACCATTATACTAATTTTAAATGAACTATTATTATACTAATTAAGAATAAAGACTCAATGATGGCACTATTTTTAATAAAAAAATATTAAGTTGAAGAAACCTGTTTATTATTAAGATATTTTAAGGCCGGTATCAGAAGAAAATATATTAAGTAAATAAAGGTAAAGCAAATGGAATACAATAAACTGTAGACAGATTGTTAACATTTAAATTCACGTAACATTTAAGCGTATATTCCTGCCCGTTCTATGCTGTTCAGTGTCAGTAAAATAGATATACTTACAGACATCAAAATGACAATCACATGCTTTGACATATAATGAATGGCCTTAGATACTGGCTCCTCGGAAAATGATTGACGGGCTTATTCTTTGAATAGAGTTGTTTTAGAAGTTTACAGAGAATAGCTGACTAGAACTTTATACAGTAACATCTCAGATTTATGTTATTATTCATTCTAGATCCTTGGCACCAAATAAATCTAAAGTAAACGAAAATAATTAATTTGTTCTTATAAAAAATCCCATATTTATTATTATAACTCCGTTTAATGCTGAAATACTGTTGCGTAAGTACCGGTTCGCAATGGATTAAACCGATGGTAGCTTGATAAAATATATTTTACCAAAAGAAACTCTTTACAGTTCTGGAACTTTCCACAAAAACCCTCGTACAGCTTTCCTCGTATCACAGAGTGCAATCAGTAGTTGCATTCTGCTAAGAATGTTAAACACAGTGTGATGCAATGCGCATCTAAAAGGCGATGATTCAGTGGTGACCTCTCAGTACTCTGTACTCACGCTGAACTAAACAAATGAGAAACTGCTGCTCTCTCCAGGTTTTATATAGTTTTCCCCTGGCCGTCAAGAAAGCTCTAATATTTTTTAGTTCTTGAAATTACCGGAAGACATATGAAGGCCGGATACGGTTACGGTTACGGTTACATATAGAGATCAATTACATTTATTCCTTATTTATGGCAATACATGTTACAGTTATACAGAGACGGACCAAAATGGTAGCCAATTTTTGCGATTTCTGCCTAAATTTGGCGACAAAAATTAGTCTCCAAAACCACTGCCAGCTTGGCGATATCTGGCCAATTTAACGAGATAACCATTTATCTTAATGTGTAAAAAACTTATTCTTGTAATTTTATTTTTCCGGAAAAGCTTCATCTCTTTCAAGCATTTCGTGTTTAATCACACAAAGAACATTACAGTCTCACATATAATTTCTCTAATATCATTTACATATATACAAAATTCGTAGCAATGCAAATGCAGTGGGTAAAATATATGTTATATATAAATCAATCATAACATAATTCTGTACGTAAATGTTTTTCTGCTATCCAGATCAAAAGAAATTTTTATACATGCTTCAAGAACTCTGATCTTTATCTGGCAATCGATCTCCTTCCCCCCTCCCCGTATTTTCAACTAATTGTTTCAGGAAAATGTTCCACATAAAACATTATCAATACTCAGTTAAAGATTGCATCAGCCGTTATTTTGTTATGTATTTTACGTTCTAAGGTAAACATCAACAAATCCTTCACCCAGTTTCGAAACTAGGTATCGAGTTTAATCCACCATTGATTACAAGAAAAGAGCCAGCAAAATCAGTCAGTAACCAATCCCTCACAGGGGCTTGTTATGCCACTTTTATGATATGCAGGTAATGGATTATTTATTTGCATATAAAAATGATTAACAAGATAATAAAAGGCAACGCAGGTGTATGTAGCTAAAATCCTTTTTCAGCGATTGCTTTTATATTGTTAAAATGTTATTAGATTATATTATTAAAATATTGTATTATATTATTTAAATGTTATTGTTATTTAAAACAACAACTAAACAGAAATTTTCCAATTTCAACGAAATTTTTTGGTTTAAGTATTTATTTCAATGCAAAATTTAAATGTTTAAACTACGAAAGGGAAAACACTGCCTAAAATACGATCTTCGTTTTCATTATGTGAGATTAGTTTAAATTTACCTGTTAATAACACCTGTAGCAATGACCAGGATGTAGAGTACATACATCTTTAGGTGCTTCGGCATGAAATTACTGAAAGGAAAGGCTAATTCATCATTCTCTAATTTGCGAATCAAATTCACATAGGTTAAATAGAATTTTCAAAAGTCACAATTTTAACAATTTCAAAACAACAATAGCAACAGATTTTATGCTGTAAAATTATGTTGTTGTTAGTATTATTTCAAGCTGTCTTATCACCGAACATCAAAAGGGGGGCAATTTTACTTCCGCAAGAACTGTGAAATTCCATTCCAGTACTGAATGAGAGCACTCTCGACACACAAATTCGAGGGTCTTCGAAACGGAAGAGAGATTCTGTTTGCCAAGAGAAGCATGTCTTCATGGAGGATTCTTTAAGGGAAACTGGCTCGTATTCATGAAAGGGAAAGTGAAACAATAATCTTAGAATTATTTGCTAAAACTGCAGAATAAGCATGGAACTGAAAAAGAATGAAACTGGAAAGCACGAAATGATATAAGCTTGTTGATATGATTCAATAATGTTACTTAATTAAGAAGTAAATGGAAAAAATAACAAAGTATGTCAAATGGACATTAAATCATGCATTTAGAGTTGCAAAAATAACATTGGATGGAAACAAATAATGATACTTTAAGTTGATTTAAAAACAAATGGTACTCAGATGTTTGAAAATGAATTACGAGTGTGCAACAGAGTTCCACGATTCTTTGTTTCTCATAAGTACTCTAGTGTCAGGTGCTCGTTAAAATTTGCCAGATTGCATAAATGGAAACTATTGCGAGGAGATAGTTTTTTAACAAAATTTAATACATTTTCAAAGTCGTATTTCCTGATAACCTTTAAACTTATTTATGGCATTTTAAGCAAAAGAAAACCTTTTTTTTAATATAGGCAAAACTTGAAAAACCAATAAAAGATAATCTGCACCGCTCTATAGTGTTTTTTCTTTCAATAGGAAAAACGCCTGCTGAGGGAACAAAGACATAATCGAGATATCTTTGGAAACATCGCGTCATCCACCAATGCTTATGAAAAATCTTTAACAGCAGAAGTCAGGAAATCGTTATTAACAACCACACGCACTCAGGAAGGCCGGGATTTATAAAATGTACCCTTATAGAGACTTCGTAGAGCCTTCATTCAAACATTTGAGGGATCTTTTGGGTGTCTGTTTAGAGACAAATTTTATCTGCTGGTAGACACAAGCTAACAAATATAAGAATAGATACGCATATCGGAAGAAGGAAGTCAAATAGGAAATTACCTATGCCTTCATGGCCAATAAAACACTCCACTGTTGTTGATAACGAACATAATCTGATAATGGCAATGACCTCTACCTCGGCATAAGATACCTTTACTTCAGAACCATAATTTCCCCGTTGCCATTGTAGTATTAAGAATGGTCACATGATAAAACATGTTTACCCTTTTTATTAATTTATTTCTATCTTTTGATCAGGTTATGATTGACATTTATTAATCTAGAAGCTAGGAAAAGTATTTCTGTCATCATAAGCATTTATTATATATAGTTAAGAATTGGTTTTATAATTATAATACCTAAATCCTGTACCTTTCCTCTGATTGTTTCTCAGTTATCCAAAGTAATCTTCACAGAAGACCAGTTCAGGAACAAATTCAGCGACTTCATATGGAGCAGTAGAACTACAGATGATTAACTTCTGAGTAAAAATTTGTATTTAACGTAAAGACATCGAAAATAATCGAAAGTTCAAATAAATATACGACAATATCGGAACTACATTGTATTACTCCTTATACTAATTGCTTTTAATTAAAAAGATACATACGTAGTTACGATAACATAAGAAAAACATTTATGATTCTGAGTTAATGAAGATTCAGTTCTAGAGACATTAAGTTTATTTTTGAAGCGGGAGAAGAGACAAATGTGCAAGGCCCTCACCGGAACTCGAACCACGGGCTTCTCGAATACGCGCTGAGAATGCTGACTACTACACCACGAAGACATGCTAAGAAGGCGGGAGAAATACGTTAGACACTCCCCTTTATAAAGGGCGACTGGCGATTAGGGGACTCAATCGCAAAATCCTGGTGGAGGAGAATCATGATCCACCACCTTTTTTAGTTCGGGCGCCACTGTAGAGACATTAGGTATGTTTTTAAAGCAGGGGAGATGAAAAATGAGCAATATGCTCGCCGGGACTAGAACCACGGACATTTCGAATACACACCGAGTGTGCTGACCATTACACCACGAAGGCACGCTAAGAAGGCGGGAGAAATACCTTATATACTCCCCTTATAAAGGGCGACTGGGGATTAGGGGACCCAATCGCCAAATCCTGGTGGTGGAGAATCATCATTCACCAACGTTTTTAGCTCGGGCGCCACTGTAGAGACATTAGGTTTATTTTTGAAGCGGGAGATGAAACAAATGTGCAGTGCCTTCGCCGGGACTCGAACCACGGATCTCTCGAATACGCGCCGAGCGTGCTGACTACTACACCACGAAGGCATGCTAAGAAGACAGGAGGAATGCATTATACAGTTGATATAAAATGTGCAGAATCTGTTTCACATCTTCTTTGGCTATCTGTTAATACTTGTTACTCTCCCACTTTTTTGATCTAATTCTTGCTTTCATAGTACTTACACTATTTATAAGCGCAGAAAGAAAATAAATTATAATTAACTATATTGCTAACATGTTCTCAAAAACTGAAACTAAAATTTTTCAGAACCATTAATATTTTGGAGCAAGAAATGAAAAATTCTACTCTCCGCCCTCGTTGGAATTTTAATCATGGAGCTACCAAATTGCTAGCTGGAGATGCTAACCACGTGAACCATAACAGCATGCACGGCAGTATAATTCATTATATCTCTGCCCACTTAACGGACGGCAGGGGAGAAGCATGAGATCCAGTCAAAAAATCTAGGTTGTAACGAATAATCGTTTACCATATTTTAGTTTGGGTGCCACTGTAGATAGCTTGGAGAGAGATTTTTCAGGAAGCAAGTAAAAATTCAACAGTATCAAGCAATTCCTCTCGGGAATTCGAATCACAGATTATCTCCTTTGGTAGCTGGATGAGCTTAGTCACTTGCATCCCGACATTTTATACGGAGAATGCGATGATTGCTTACGAAACTTATTAGAAACTAAAATTTTCAACAACTTTCAGCTAATAGTTGCACTTATCATTTATTGCAATCAATCCCAACTGTATTTTCAATGCATCATAACAAACTCTCAATATATGGAAGGAATTCCAACTTAAATTTCAAACCTCAGATTGGCTAACCTTTAAGAGTTTAAATCAAATAACTCAGGGAGATTCGTAAACGGTATGACTTGCAATAGAAACTTTTTCTATTGCTACTTCTGCCATCTTGCTTAACCGTGGAAGCAACTGCTAGATTAAAAGTGATCGCAGGCAAAGGGTTTGGAAGAATAGAATGAAATTTAGTAAAGTAGATTGTTCGACGCAGTTGATACCTGTAGCTCCGATTAGGACTACAGATGGTGTAGACAGTTAAATTACTATTATATATTCCAGCCAAGCGCTGTAAATAAAAAAAACTTAAATTTTGAGTTTCTATTATTTAAAGTTAACTCACAAGTGGGGACAAACTAAATGTAAGTTAATATACATTTTTTTATCTGTAGGTTGTTTACATTGTTATTTTGAGCCAAGGACGACAACTCGTCTTCGCAGTAAAAGTAACGTTTGAGGATGAATGGTTGATAAAGGTACTTAATTAGCTAGAAAGACACCTCGAACCCTTATAACCTTACTAAGCAACTCCTTCTGCAATAAACATTCCACTCTTAATTTATTCATAAATTTTTGGTTATAAATATCTTTTGTTTCTTTTTATTCTGACTCACATTTGTTCTACTGTCATTATAAACTGCTGTCATTATATATATATATATATATATATATATAGACAAAAAGTAAGAAATTTAGGGCCAAATTCACAAAGACATGAAAGACAGGAAATTCAATACCAGTAAAATCCAAAATTCAAAATAAATATGTAAAAAACAGCAAACGAAATGAATGTAAAAAATTCAATTAACTCTGTTTTAAAAAATTTGTGATACTATATATTATGTGTGTGTGTAAGATATAATAAAATACTATGGCTATGTTAAGAAATAATTGGCAACCTCAAAGTTAACCATTTTAAATTTGGCGTTCTCCCCTAAGTTCATCCTTTCTCCCAAGTTCGAGATCATTCCAAATTACATGACACTGCTTGAAAAAAGTAACTAAAAGTAAAATTAACCTATCACGGCTTAGAGTCACCCATATGCACGTACGAAGTATAAGTTTTTATACTTAGAACGAGTCACGAGAAATTACTCCTTCCTTTTCTTCCTGGCAAACAACTGTGCGCCTTTATGCTTCCCTGCTTGAAATGACGTATCTTTTTTCCTGTTACATAAAACGTGTGTTGTATTCGACGATGATTGAAAAGTAATTTGTTTGCCAAAGAGATGATTTGAAATGTGTAAAACGTAAAGACGGTGATTCTGCAATTCAGTTTGATCAACGTCTTATTCCCGCCTTTTCCAACCAGCCATATCTACAGTCAGAAGGTAAAGTACCGGATTTACAACGCGCACGCACACACACACTCACAGCCTTACTTTTTCATTCCCCTTTTCACAGCCATATGTCTAAACATTTCTCAGTATTTTTACTACTATTCAAATTGCTGTGAGGAGTTTTAATTTTTCAATATATAATATACCTTAAATATAAAATGAATTCATTACTTCTCCATGCTTTGGCAATTATAATTTTTGACAATTTTCTATTTGATTATGAAATTCTTCATTTCCCCTCCGAAAGAAAACCTGGCAGTTTATGTTTGAATCGATTAATATAAAAAACATAACTGATGTGGTTAAAAATAGTTGATGTGATTAGGAAATAGTTCCGAGATAGTCAAACCATATTTTGTAAACTATCTGGAATTAAATCTAATCCCAATACCCATCAAAATCACACTATCGGTATTTAATAATCGGGTAAATAAATGAGAATAATTCTGAATAGAAGAGATCTAGAAAACTAATCGTGAAGTGTTGATATCTGTCTGGCACGTACGGCGTAAATAATAACAGGAGTTCACGGGAAGGACTGGAGACTAAAACTAATTTTCATAAATTTGTAAAATTTAATTGAACTTGTCTGACTTTTTTAAAAAAATAATATTATAATTTTTTTCTGTCTTTCGGTGAATCAGTCTAAAATTTTATTGAAGAGCAATAAATAAGTCTTGATTATAGGCAGAGTTTACTGGCAAATATTGCTACGAAACTTAGAAGTATCAGTTTAATAATCGTAATACTAATGTCTCAACGACTGGCGGTAGGGTATGTTGGCTGCGTTGTTACTGTAGACAAATGCGTTGTCTTTGATGCATCGGTTTTCACTGATACAGCATGGCATACTTATAAGGTATTTTCCACCTCCTTTCTGCATGCCTTCGTGGTGTAATGGTAGTACACTCGGCGCGTATTCGAGGGGTCCGAGGTTCGAATCCAGGGGAGACAACTGCCCATTTGTCACATCTTCTGCTTCAAAAATAACCTAATGTCTCTACAGTGGCGCCCGAACTAAAACAAATTGTTGATGATGATTCTTCACCATCAGGATTTGGGGATTAGGTCCTGTAATCTCCAGTGACCCTTTAAAAGGGGGAGTATATAAAGTATTTTCTCCCTCCTTTTTTGCCTTCGTGGTGTAACGGAAGCATACTCGGCGCGTATTGAAGAGATCCGAGATTCGAATGCCAGCTAGGGCAATTGCACATTTTTCACATCCCCTCCTTCAAAAATAACCTAATATTTCTATATACTTTTATAGCACTCAGGCAGTATGAAAATCGATTTTTATACTACGCACATAAGAACGTTTACCAAAGTTTTGAAATTGACACAATATGGATATACACCTTATTTTAACCGAGCAAATGCAATAATATAATTTATGAAATTTCGCCGCGCCATGTAAACCAAAACAAGGTAGATCAAGAAATTTTAATTTTTAATCTTGAATTAGTTTAAAATATTGAAAAAACTTCTATTTATTTTACAATTAACTGGGCTGCTTAGAAAGGCTAACAAACAGACGTAATAAATAATTCTTTTCAAGCAGACAGCTATAAAATTTCATTAGTAATGGCGGTTCCGTAATGAAATTTAATGGCACATGTGTAAGTCATCGGAGCGGCTTCTGCAGGTCTTCTTTCATTACTGTGAGCGCTCTAGCATATTAAGTTGCCGATTTCATCAATTTTCCAACTGCATAAGAAGAATTAGAGCGTTTATATTCATAAAACATTTTAAATTCAACGCTACGTCATTCATTTTAACAATTATTTTTCTACTTAAAGAACTGATAATTATTAATGGTTTTAATGAAATCAATTCAAATAATCGCTAATATCAGCGTATTAAAGCTAAAGAGCAAAGAAGTTCTCACTTTGCTTTCTAATTTGCAGTTCTTGCATTATTTTTTTAATTCTTACACACGTAATTGAGCGTATGTAATTTCAGACCTGATAATCACAACAAGCTGTATGAATGCTTTGAAAATGGGATAGTATGAGGAACATTAAATGTATTCAAGAATCATATTTCAGTATGGAAATCAAAATTTAAATAAATTTTATCATTATGATGCAGAAAATCCGTGCTAAGGACATCAGTTGTTTTTCGTGTATCTTAAGAACTTCGTAAAAGAATAACCATTCTGGAATTGTTAGGCATGTTCCGTGACACTAAGAACGGTTCTCGTGTCCAACAACTATAAAAAATGGCGACACGTGTATGGTTTCTGAAGAAGAATTTCCTTTTTATTACTTCTTTTCTTGATTCTGTTTCTTTTAGATTGTTCGAAAGAAAGTTCGAAAGTAGTTAGAGTCAGTACAGTTTTGCCGTCATAGTAATGAATGTGTTTAGGAAGCGCAAACACAACTTCGATTATCCAAGAAGAATATCTAAGCTTCCCACATCATGTTTCTTATAATTTATAAATGCTTTGACATTATTTTGAACAAAACGTATACGGAATTGACACAAAATTCCTTATTTTCTGACTATGGAACATAGCGTAAAGAAGCTGGAATCTTTACAAATTGGAAATTAAAAGTTGTTTTTGAGTAAGTTTAAGTAATAAAATAATTCGCTTTTGGTACTGTAATAAACATTTTTATTTTCAATTTCAAGATACCAGACAAATACTTTTTTTAAACAAAGTTTGCAAACAGTTCTGTTGAATATGATAACCTACACATAGCAAAAGCATTCTTTCCTCGTATGTCTTTACTTCGTGGTGATTAACATATTTAGCTAACATTTAGAAAATGGATCGTTCAGTTCCTAGCGAGAGAATTTCCTAGCTGCACAGACGTTTTCGCAATCGTGGAAGAAACTTTTGACACCAGATCAACGGGATTGCAATTCAATTCTCCCAGAGTCTATCTTTCCAGAGAGTCAAATGCCAAATTCTGTTGTTGCATGAGAATTTTGCCACCGATTTCTAATCGACAAGAAACTTTTGTTGTTAAATTTTGTTTGGAAAATAATTAAAATTATAGTGATATACAGGAAGAATTTCAGGACTTGAGTAATTAAATTTAGAAAGAGCATGAATAAATGTTGATGATGACAGTTTACAGAACTTCAGTAAACAAATTCTTGTTTTCGTGTTTTCACGAAATACATGTAACGTGAAGAAATTTGTCCAGTTGAAGACCATTTGTCCAATTAAAAGCTACTCTCATGATTGTGATACCTATGTGAATTTAGGAAATTCACTTCTAGTGAGAGTGCTACTGATTCTATGCTAAGCAACTAATGAGAGCTCCGAATAGGAATGAGATAAATACATTGTTTAAGCGAATAGAGATAATAAGGAAATATTTCAAGTTAAAATGGTGCATATGATTCACATTCTTCAAAGTAATAAATTTTCAATTAAATTCTAAAACTGTTTTTATGATGCCCTTCAGTTAACAGAAATTATTTAACAAAGATAAATTAAGCTTTTATAAGTGAGATGCCAAAAGAAGCAAAACTGATATGACAAAAACGGTTAACAATCAAAAACATAAAATCATAGTAATGATTAAGTAATAAAGACTAATCTAAATTATAAACATCTCAGTGCTGTTCATTCTCCTCTAAAACGAACTGACATATTCATACCAATCAAAAGCTTGAAAAGGGGATTGAAAAAGAAAAAGACAGGTAATGAAAAGAGTTAAACAGATGTCCGTCGAGTGTCCTCGGAAGGTTGAGACATCAATATCAACTATTCTTCAAACTGAGGTATACAGGGGCTTGATATTTTACACTAAAATGGCGGCTTCAGAATACAAAAGACATCAACTCATTGGAACAAACTTTATGTTAAAATGTGCAAGTAATTAATTCCATGCGGAAGTGGCCAGAAACTCATCAAGCAATGAATCGAATTCTACGTTTGATCCTAAGCTGAGCAGTATCACTGTGTATTTTCACTAAACGTTTTCGAGCTATGTTACAGGCCTCGAGGTATGTCCTAATTAATGTATTTACCTCAAGCTTTCTCGAACTAGTTCCTAATTAAATATTTGCACCAAAATCAAAGCCATGACATACTTTGTACGAAGAAGACAATTTTTAAAATGTCGTTTTTAGGAAAAAATAAAATCAGAGGATGTTTACACACTTTTAGAAAAATTTCTCGTCCATTTATTTAATATTTAAAATTTAAAAAGAACATTTTTAAATGTTCCATCTGATAACTTTTTCTCAAATAAAAGTCTGCATCGTGTTGTTTATGATGGAAGGGCTTTTCACAGAATTTCAAAGGGTATTGATTTCCATTCTTCTTCTACTGCTTTCCAGAGTCCATCAGTTGTGGTATTTTTGCGCTTAGAAACAGCTCTTTTCAGAAGACGAAATGCACAGTAATCCATAGGTAAAACGCCAGGAGACCTTTCAGGACTACATTGAATATATATATATATATGCAAATCCTTATCAGTCTTCATTTCTTCAATATGAATGCAATGATACTTTTCGAAGCATGACTTGATTTGCCAGGAGGAAGTTTCACTCTCTGAAAGTCATGGTATACAAAAATGAAATTTCTTCCGTAAATATCGAACATAAAACGTCCTCTTGATACACACTGATTTGCTTTTAATACTTTATTCCTCTTTTTTAATTTTGAATGCTTCCCATTGTCAGAGAACCCTTCAACAATCATAAACCTTTTACTGAACTTTCTTTCCATTGGCGGAACAAGGGTTGTACAATTTTTCTCTTCGTTTGGATAATAAATAGACCTTTTTTGTTGCAGTCATTTTGTTGAAGTCAGGCTTTATCAAGGATCACAACGTATTTCCATTATGTCCCGTTAAATGGTTTCCATACGGGGTTCTACAAATTCTTCTGCGTTGAACCTCATGCCTCGGCGAAAGCTGACGAACGTTATGTTTTTAGCCTTTTTAAATTGCAAATCTTGGTTCGTTATTTTATTTGTTGTTGCTACAGGTGTATTTAAAGACTCTAGAATTGAGTTTTGTGTTGGCGGACTTTCTCACTTTAATAATGGTTTGATTTTACAAGCCTTAGAGACAGTACGTACCTTTTTCTGGAATCCGTTTGGAGTCTTCATTATATGTAGAAATAATGAATAGCGATTTTCCCCTTTTCGAATAATACTGTTGCTTATATTGTATTTAGAAGTTTTAATACCATGCATTCCATAATATTTTTGTATTATGGAAAAGGAGTATTTCTCTTGGGAAAGCGCAAAAAACATATCTTTAAATCCACAGCTTGTTTACATATGACATTTTGAAAGAAGAATAAATATCAAAAGTATGATATTTCTCATTTTAAATAATAAGCTGTGACCAGAAATGTTTTTTCCCAAACATCTTTTTTCTTTTTTTTTAATTATTCATCCAAATCATTTTAAAATATGTGTAACTACCCCCTTGTAGTTTTGTTTATTTAAATCAGGGTCTTAAAAAGACTTAATTCTTTTCATCATCAAAATGAAGATGCTTAGTTTGGGTCCAGTTTAGCTGCCAGCCTCTAAACAAAAAATATTATCAAATCTTTGAGCAACTAGAAAGCTGATTGTGTGTTTAAATCGAATAACGCATCAACGTAGCTGAAGCAACTATGGACTGATTTTGCGGCGCGAATGAAAGCAACTATAATGAAACACAGGAGACTAAAAGAATCGAATTACGGTTGTTTAAGTCAATTGCTATAAAAACAGTATTAGCGTGGACACAGAATCAGAGCAAAATAGTAGAAGAGTCAGAACAAATCTTCATTATGTAGACCGGAAAGTAATTTACGCAGCATTTAAACAGCGACATCAAAAAGGAAATTACTGAGTAACATTCCGATAAAAATTTTATCGATGCATTAAGTTACACCCCACAAAAATAAAAAAAAAGTATTGTTTTGTGCATATGGGTTCGTAATGGATTGAATGCACAGAGAACAGATGATGACCTTAATAAAATTTATTTTGATACCCCCCCAAAAAACACTTTATAGTTCTGGAAGTTTCTACAAAAGCACTCGTACAGTTCCCCTTAGTATCACAGAACACAGTCAGTAGTTACACTTCAAACTGAAATCAGAAAACACTTCAATAAGAACGTTAAACACAATGTAACGCAACACGCATCTAAAAGACGAAGCTCGCACGGAGATCTCAATACTCCGAAGTCAGCTCTGAAACAAACTGAGAACTGATGCCCTCTCTCGGGGCTTATAAAGCTTCCCCCCCGAACTCCGAGAAATCTCTAGTACCTTCCACTTTACGAAATTACTGGAAGGCATATATTGTTAAAGTTACGTGTAAGGGCCGGCTACGTTTACAGTTACATATAGGGATCAATTAGAGCTACTCAATTATAGTCTCAATTACTGTTATACAGGGACCCGACCAAAATGTCATGTTATGGTCGCCAAGTTTGGAGCTTTTTCGCACAATTTGACGACAAAATACAGTCGACAAAACAGTCGTCGGCTCTGCGATATTTTACCAATTTAGCGAGATAGAGATTTACCTCAATATTAAATAGACATGCCCTTCGTTTTTTACGAAGATCTTCGCTTTTTCAATCATTTCATTTTAAACTACACAAAAGGTAGTTGGATTTCACTTATAACTTTTCTAAAATTTTTTACATATATACAAATTCCTTGCGGTATGGCAATTCTAAGAATTTACAATAAGAGAAATTAAGTAGGAGATTACTTTTACAGGTCGAAATATCACGGAAAGAGAAATCATGAGAAAGTTCTTGATAGCATAATTAAAAACTCAGTATAAGAAAAACAGGAACTACAAAAAATTTTTTTTTAAGTTTATATCAGTAGACTATCATAATGAAGATTAAAAGTTTTATAAAATGAAAATCAGTAACAGACTTAGAACACCAATATTTATGCAAAGATATAGAGAGTCTAGATATAAGCAAATATATGTAAAGATATATGCAAAGATATAGAAAGTCTAGATATAGGGATAAGGTAGAGGTTTAGAAGTCTTTTTCCAAGTACAATCCCACTGTAATAACTAACAGTTTAAAGCCAAGCTGTAAGAAATTATAACATTATCCTATGCTTGATCTCGAGTTGCATATCCATGATTCAAATCCAGTAAGAGAAATGCTCAAGGCTTTACGTTTCCTGCCATGAAATAAAGTAACCTGAAATAAAGTCTGTACAAAATGAACTTCGAGAAACTGAAACTGAAAATGAAATTTATTTGAAATGGATCAGCTATACAAGAATCGAGATAAAAGTAAAGGGTAATTTTGCCCCCTTACTTCGTTCCTTCAAGATGTAGCTGGAAAGCACCTTAACCTTACATTCGGAAGATCTGGGGTTCAACTGCCAGTGAGGACATTGCACATTTTTCATTTTCCTGCCTCGACAAACCTAATAACTGTATGGTTTTTTAAACAAAATTCTCTCTCTCTATATATATATATCAGTTACATAGAAAAGATAAGATCATAGCTGGAGGCCACTAGAGGAAACGTTTCTTAAAAGACTTCATTATGCTTGATTTAATAAGCAGGCTTTGGGATTTATGGTTTGAAGACATACATCAAAAGTAAGAACCAGTAAAGCGTATTTGAACTGGGAACAGTGAGGGTACGAGGAGCACGTTCAAAATTTATTTACTCTTTGATTCTTAATAAACGGTTTGTTGATGAAACATTTGAGGTTTAGAAAGAAATTGCTTATTTGCCACACATCTCGAACTGCTGAGCAGGTTTATAATATAATTTTGAAATGACAAAATGATCCTAAATTAAAAAGAATATTAATCCTCGTCGGTTTTTAAGAGGAAAAGAATGCCAGAATTCCTACATTCCTACAGATGTACGTCAGTGAAATAAGTGATTAGAATACTCAGCTATTGAATAAAATATCCTCGGTTTAAATCCCGGTGAGGTTATAGTTAATTTTTCGTATTATTCTTAGCTCCAATATCCTAATGCTCTTTACAAACTGACGAAAACATTAATTCCTTTTTGCAGTGTTATGTATAATCGTCTATTTTCTTTTAAAGGGATTTGGTAAGTTGGTAAAATATCAAACTATACAAGGAGGTTGATGAGTTGCTGGCTTGGTAAGTTGATAAAGTTAACAGATTCAGTGGTGAACGTTTAGATTTATGAGCATAAAATGGAGAATCGTAAAGCTTCTAAGATTTCATCTAACTTTATTTCCTCAAGTAGTTTACAATGAAATAAAGATTTGCGTTCCCTTAACTTATTTGCACTTACTTAAATAATAAGTTCTGGGCACTTTGTCTTAAAATGCTTAAAAAAGCTTCACATTTTACTTTCAGTAATTGTCTTAAAAGATTTCCTAGACGCTTAATAATGGATCAACTTTATTAAAAACACATTAAAAACAAGTCTTACATACTAGATGTAATATTTCGGCTTCAATGTGTTGTATTATAAACTACAAGGTTTATTGATTTTAAGAAACTTTATGAATATTTCGTTCGTAGTACATTTATTACATTCTTCTATGAAGCATTTTATTTTGTATTATCTTCATAATGCAAATAATCAAGAGATAATAATAAGAATAACATACAGACTTAAATTAATCAACAATAATCCGTTATCTATAAATTATTCCAGTGTGTTGAATACAAAGTTAATTCATAATTTAATCCATAAATAGCAAAATATTACGTGAAAAAAGTGACAGTAAATTTCATGAAGAATTGATGTCATACGATAGATATCACCAACGCCTCGACGAATCTGCAAAATCGTGGTTTCAGGGAAAGCAAGTTTAAATATTGGAAATGATAAAACTTGGAATCAGAAAGAAGCTTAATAGACCAGAAAGGAGCAAGATTGTTTACATAATCATTCTCGTATTTCTGTGTTAGAGAATATACATCTCTCTGTCTCTTTCAACATAATATAAAATACAGAAATATAACCTAGAAAATGAATCTGAGAGGAAGATAAAAAAATGAAGTTTAATATAATTTCATAGCTGTGGCATTATGGTCTTTCTCTTTTCCCTAAGATTGAAAAGTTAAAGAGATCTATTATTTGGTTAGATATTATAAAAACTGAAATTAGTAATGAAATCCTGAAAACTGAATAATTCACAAAGTTTTCCAAGACATCTTTCAGAAATGGATAACATGTAATCCTTTTCCAGACAAAAGAAAACATTGCTCATTTTTTTACTCGGAGGTTGCACGGAAAAGTTAGAGGTTTAAATATCTCCGTGCGATAAAGTCTTTACGTAACATAATAAATAGACTGAGCAATGTGAACTAATATCATTGAAACATAATCTATTTATCGATCTGATGAAAAACTTGTTGCTGTCTGGAAGGATAATATGCATTCTTACAGTTTGTATATTACTAACGAAATTTGTTCTTGCAAATTGATTTATAGGAGAAATTATATGCAATCAATGTGTCTCCATTTCTCTGTCTTAGGTACATTTTTCAGAACAATTAATTAATATTAATATCAGACAATACCTTAATATCACACAATTTCAATTGCACAATTTTAAAAATACTAATTTTTATTATTAATTTTATTATTATTATTTAAAATTAAAACAAATTATGATCGAAAGAAGAATTGCTGAAAATTTTATTTTATTTAATATATTTTAACCTTTTAAATATAATTTCGAAAAAGAGATTGAAAATACTTACTAAGCAAATATGCTAATACGTTACCATCTTACAATGTTTGGAATATTCAAATATATCGCCGAGCTTTCTTTCAGTGAAATTACAACAAATCTTCGAAACCCAGTATAAGAAAAATAAGAAATTCTGAAAAGAAGCTTTTAGGATAAGTAAGACAAACTGTGTTTGCAACAATCATGACTCAGTGCACATAATTCGAAATTTAACAAATTATACAGAAAGGAAATATCACATGGAAAACAATTTCGCAAGTCGAAACAAGAGTTAAACTTGTAGAAAGAGATAATCTTTACAGACAGAGGAAAACTTTTACACAGAAACCATATAAATACCAATAAATTACTTGTCTCCACATGAGTTATATTTACAAAGACTTCCATGTTGGTATTTCAAACAGAAAATCATAAAAAATCCTCTGTGTTTTATCGGGATCCGAAGCAAGGATGTTCTACTTTCTAACTGGAGGTGTTAATAACTAACACGAAAAGACGCCGTGTGAGGGAGCGAAGAAATTCCTTTCCTTATTCCCCACTTAAAAGGCGACTGTAGAGAAGCATGAGACGCACCCGAACAATCCCAATGGTGATGAGTTTTCATTCACCGCATTTTAGTTCAGAAGACATTGTAAAGAAAATTAAATTTTTCCTGCATGAAGCCTGGAAAATCCACTATGCGCCTGCTGGGATTCCAACCACGAATCTTCCGATTGCTATCTGGAGATACTAATCTTATACCTTATATATAATACTTATACCTTATATATACTAATCTTATACCATCACAGCAAGCACAAGGAAAGGCGAAAATTTCTTGTACATTAAAATGCAAAATATGCCATTTAAAAAACCGTTTTCAAGTTGAAAGATTTTTCACATTCCTTCGATACCTGCTACAAAGGACACTAAGAATTCGTTGATTTCTTTCTTTTATTCACACGTCAATACTTTTATTCACAAGACTCAAAGTAGACAAATGTGTGCAGATTTCATTGATAAACAATCTATCTATTCTTAATACGATCTGGTTAAAACAGGAGTTATCATGTCAAATGGCTCATCTGATAAAATGCCAGTATCTCTTATTGCAGCTCCGTAAGAGATAATTTTAAATCCTTTTATCATAAAGCCATTATGAGGAAATAATGAAGACATTTCTGATTAGGAAACAAAAATTTAAATGTACTCTTTCTAGGATTTGAACTACTTTTATTCTGATTTCTAGTTAGGCATGCTAACCACTTACACAATGAGAGCACGCAAGAGAAGAATGCGTAAATTCTTAAGTTTTACCACGTTTCAAGTTGACTGGAGAAAGCGTGAGGCCCAGTCTACCAAATCCTGGTGGTGAGAACCTATCGTCATTCGAATGCTGCATTAACCATGTACACCATGACAGCCGGCACAGGGATTGGGAAATTCCTTACGTCCTGACGGCTCTATGATTACGAGATCGCTTACATCCAGATCATGAGATTCACAAGACTTACTTTTTAAACCAAATCTAAAGTGTAATTTAGAAACTAATAGAGAAGATATTTTTGCTATTATTAAAAATTTTCTGTTGAGATAAGATTTGCTAAAGCTGAAGTTGCTATAATATATATTAAATTTCAGCAATGTTATTTTAAATAACTTTCATTAACGGTGTCTGAAGTACAACTTTATTTTCATTTTAATGTGTTTCAGAAATAGTGGATGTAACCTTTTCTTAATGCACATGCTAGTAGCTTAAACAGAAAATCTGTAAAAAGCTCATTACATAAGCATTACATCTAACATTTAAACAAAGCTATGTGGGAAAGAAAGTTATCGCAATAATTCTTTCAAAACTTGATTTGGGTCGTCTGCATAGTAAAAGATGCGATTGGCTATCCGTACCTCTCCAAACAGGTGATAAATTTATTTATTTTTTCGCTGATTAGATTTTTGATAGTTCTGTTTCTCCTCTTTGATTTTCAATATTCGTATTTAATACACAGGTTCTGAAAAAATGAGGTGTTAATAAAAGAAGGCAAAGAACACGTGAAATATTCATTTGGCTCTATTGCAGAAACAACTCAGAATTTTTTAGTGTACAAGCAGCTGTGATTTATGATCATGTATCGGGAACTGAAGCCATTAAATCTGAAGGCTAGGATGTGATTAATTTTTATCACTGTATTGCTAAAAGCGAGTAAAATCAATTTAAGCCTTTGCATGCTCATACATATACATTCCCATGGCTGGTTCCGTCAACGGAGATGTAGATACCATAATTTACAACTTCATTGACACCGTTATGCCAAAATGAGAAAGCATCTGTATCTTTTCCCGGCTAAACTAAACTAAGTCATAAAGAAACTACCATTGTTCAGGGGTTTTAACCTCTTGGCCAGCAGCCATCTTCAATGATAAATGGTATTACATTAGAGAAAATGCGGAGAGTTCGGAAAAAACGCACATTACACTAGTGATAGTCGTGGGTGAAGTTAGCAGCTGTTAAGTATCGGAGTTAGCGTTTCCACATGCTTTAACAGATTTGCGAAGAATAAAGATTTAAGCCAATACTGTGTGGGGTTTTACTTATTTAATTCCAATGTTCAATTTAGAACCCCACGAACACTAACAAGCGAATAATCGCTTAAGTGTGAGAACAAACACGTAAGACTTAAGAAGGGTTAACTAACCTTTATTTCTCAAATAGTTACTATCAACTCCTACTCGGAGTATACACAAAGTCCCCACTTGAGCTTGAACATAAATAATTATGAATTCAAACTAAACTAAGCTCAACTAAAGCTATCTGAAAGATATAGCCGAAACTATCGATTTCTAAGTAGTTGGCCCCTGAATATTAATTAAATTGGCGAAGCCAAGCAAGGGCCTAAAGTATGGTCGAGCGTGGTAGCTAAGAGAGAACGTAGCCAAAAGGCAAAAGCGCGCTAGTCAGGAAAATCAGACTTTCTCTCTCGAAGTGGGCGAAACATTGACTTAAATAGTACTCTTACTCATTTGTATTCACTGCGTTTCTGAAATTACATTCTGGTAGGAAATTGCGAGCTGAAATTAGAATTGATAGAAAAGGTTCATAACTTCAAATAACTGTTAATAAAATTAGGATAAACCTTATAACTGAATAAGGATTTAATCAGTAAGAGCATTAGTGGCTGAATTAATTGCGCCTTCTTCTAGTCAAGAGAATTGAAATGATTCGAAATGTGTCATTCATAAAGGCGAGACCCCAAGTATAGAGAGGTTAAATAGTTAGTTGAATTTTATATCTGTTTCAATATATTCTTATATATTTCTATAAAACTGATTATATAATATTTCTTCGACATTTTAATCGGAAGCAGAACGCGCCGAATAAAACTATATTAATTTCTGGGGCGATCAGACATACATTACTCTTCAGAAAAAAGGGATTTGTACATTCAAAAGCACGGAAAACAACAGACACTAAAACACGAAGTAGTGAACGCTTCTAAAGTAACCTAGTATTCTGAGTATTAAAAATTCCAAAATGCTACTAAACCAGGCAATATGTATTAACAAGTCAACATATTAGGAGAAATAAAAAGATAACGAAAAATGCACCAATTTCTGAGAACACTTAATGCAAAATGGCCATTCAAGCATCAAAATGGTACACGGAGATAATCTACGAAACAAAAGCAAATTTTTCGAAAATGCCTAATGATATCAAAACATTTAATTGGAAGAGAGAAATATCGGTGAAAAATTTCAAATTACAGTAGGCAAAAAAATCAAGCTTAGAAGTTAACAATTCTCTATTGATATCTAGAAAAATCAGACGTATATCCTCTTTCTTCTGGAGGAAAATATTTTCCTACACCATTCTAAAATTGCTTTCTTGCCTAATTTTATATCTCGAGTATTGATTGTTTACTGCCAGAATAATAATAGCCCTTTTACCACAGACGCATCAAGTTAGCTTCAGTTAATTTGAGAAAAATAGCTCCAATATGTTTTACTCTAATACAGTGTTTTTTAAACTACGGGTGCCACCCAAATGAGGTAACAAATCGAAATTTTGGGGTCACGAAAATTCAGTTCGATAGCTGAATTTAAAGAAACTGCATTCATAAGACTTTTAAAAAAATTACATTTACTGACATTAATGAGATTAAGGCATTAATTAAGACATTATATTAACTGATATTAATGGAATTAATGACTTGTAATATAAAGTGCGAAAGCAATTTGTAAAGCTATCTAGCGACTAAAACTTGAGTTTTCACAAAAATCCTTGATGAATTCTGGATTGGAATTAGAACTAGGTTTCTCATTATTTCTGAAATGGCGTTAAATGTTCTTCTCTCACTCAGCACCTCAAATGTTTATAAAATTAATTTTTCAGCTTTAACGCTTATTCAATCCAAATATCATTCAGCATTGAAACATGCTGAAGCTGCCTTATATCTAGCAATGTCAAATGTCACACCAACTTTTAATTTGTTAGGCAGCAGGAAACAAACCCATCTATCTCATTAGAATTTAAAAAAATTTTTATTTGCTTAAAATAAATCCTAAAATACTTCTTTTTATATGTGTATTGTTTACCGAAGAAGTAAATTATTTAAGGGAGGATTGTAGTAATAATGTAGTGCCTGAGAAACCGGCAGCAAATGTAGTGATGAGGTGTACCTAACAAACCGTGATAACCTGAAATATATTGGGAAGAACTGTGAAGGTAATAAATATTAAACGTTGTGTTACCGCAATAACCTATAATACTGGAGAGGACTGTAAGGGTAAAATGTGTGATCTAGGAAGTACAAAAACAAGAATATAACTTACCCCAAAGAAGGCTACATGATCTCGTTGAAACAAATTACAATTTATTAGTTAACCAGACTGTAAAAAAAATAGATAAAAAAATACACTATGCCAGACGGAATAACTAATACAAGTCATGCATGAAGCTACGCGTGAGTGCTAGACGAAGTCCAGAAGAATCTTAAATCGTCTGCGCGTATACTGTCCTTGCATTGACAGCATGTTCAATAGAGTTACTCTAAATAAAGTTACTTCGAAATACGACGAAATTAAATCAGATGCATTTACCAATCCGGAGTTCAGACATGAAGAAGTAACACGTGGCAATATGAATTCTTGGAACGAACAAGAGTCCGATGAAATTCAGCACGAAATTTCTTTCCGTATCAAAATATTATCAGCAGATGGTTCTCGATGCAAGGCAATATGATACATTTTACCACAGAAATTCGTTAAATATAGATGTACATAGATGAAACTTCAAAGGATGAAAAAATGGCTAAGTCGTGTAACCAGGAAAGAACAGCATCTCCGCCGGTCAGGACTGCCCATAAGGGCGTCCTACCTCGACGAGCGCCAGCAGCAGAAGAGCGAGAAACCGGTTCCGTCCTTCTATCTCGCCTTGTGATCAATGTCGGTTGCACTTAGCATCTTATGTGGAGACTTGCCTTCACAAGGATATTTATTTTTATATCTTTATTTTATATTGAATAGCTGTGGTCGCAAAAAACATCTAGCTGATAAAAAAGGGGTCGCGCTTGAAAAACTTTTAAGAAGCCCAGCTCTAATAGATAGTTAGAGAAAGAAAATATTGAGTGACTTAGATTTATTGTTCTATCATTCAAAGTAATAGCATTTCATTTGCTCATGTTCGGTTGCATTTAATTCGCTTATGTTCTTTCTATTACAATACTGATTCTAGTTTACAAACCTATTTCAAATCTTCTTTTCCTCATTACTATATTACCTCTTATAATTCCTTCTCACCTTCCTGAAAACATGCGTGCAATTCCTGCGTGTAAGTTATTAACGTTTCATTGTTAATCAATTGCACGCAGAAATAAAGAAAAAACGTAATTTGAAATTTCACTTAACGATGGAAACAAACCAAAATAAATTCAAGAATAACTAAGTACAAGGAAAGTTGCAGTTATAAGTAGACACTACAAAACGTTGAGAAGTCATCGTACAAACAATGGCAAAACGCGCAAGAGAAGTATGAGAAAGTTACACATCTTATATTTATTCGCACTGTACCAAAATCAAACGAATTTTTATATCGTATTATCTATGCTATTCCATAAAGCACTTTTAATTTGCTTTCATATTTCTTTGAAGATTAGAATTATCAGACAAATTTATCGTTTTCACTCGAAAATAAGGTAGCTTTAAATGTAAAATAATTTTGCATTTTTTTGAAGTTGTTTTTTAGATTGAGAAAAGACTGCATCTAGCGTGTTTAAGTAACTATTGCATGCTCTTGTGGTGTACCGATTAGCACATCAGATAAGCGACGGAAGTTCTGTAGTTCGAATCCCGGCAAGACGCAGTTGATTTATCATGCTTCTCGACTCTGAACAACTTAAAATGTCTTTGCTGTGGTACGGAACTAACACATAATGAACGATACTTTGCCACCATCTACACTTGGTTGATTGGATGCTGAGCCTCTCCTCCTTCGCTCTTCAAGTGGAAAATGTTGTTAAGACACTTTCGCATACACTCAAAATTCGTCTGAAATTGATAGATGTGACCCTCCATCCTAGGACATATTCGGAACACCGGTGTTACGTAAACTCAATTTGAGACTATTAGGAATTATTTTAAGGAACAAACGACAAGCCACGAAGGAAATTCCGAAGCACTGAATATGGAATTAAATAAAATTATTCCCAGGGCTCTTGTACTGCTCCACTGTTATAGAGCTAGAATATTGACAGATATACTTATGCATGTTGCAATTTCAAACAGTGGCACTGCATGTTATATAGATGACATTTTAGCCATACTGGCAGATGAATAGAAAATAGAAAGCACTGTTATTTTAACGAGGTAAAAATCAACAGATTGGTATAGAAGTGAAGAAATCGTTTTTAATACAGATAAAACATGTGATTTGATTTTCCATCGGTATGGGAAAAAGTCTACTGAGTTTGGTTTCTTTGGTAGCGAACTTGAAGATAAAATTCCCGTTTCTTGCTTCCAATTCAGTAACCAATTTTGACGATGAAATTTAAATTAATAGTCAAATTCAAAATTTAAACTAAATCTAGTAATCGAAGACAACACATTTGGCTTAACGTTAAGTTGGTTCAAAACTTCTCACCGCCGTCACAATTTAAATCTTGGCGGGAATATCGCAAGCCGAAAGAATTACTACTTTATATGAGCTAATGAAATCTATAAACGTGGCACGAGAAACAAAAACACGCTTTGTCTTACAATCCAAACTCTCGATTTAAATAATCTGGATCAAAATT
>KK119585.1:167672-229358 GCA_000611955.2 Stegodyphus mimosarum
ATGACAGTAAAAATCTAAATCATAAAGTGACTGCAGAGGGGATATAATACTAAATGAGGGATTATTTTTTACTGTCTTGGAATGGAAAATTTTGGAAAAAAGAAAGGAAAAATGAAAAGATTTGCGAAATCAGTATTGGAAATCATAAATGAAAATAAAGATGTTATTGGAATTTAAGTTTCAGCGTGTGGATGAACTGATATAGTTGTATTTATGCGTTTGTTTTGTGATGTTTGTTTTTATTATTTTATAATTCGCTTTATAGAGTCATTAGGTTATTTCGAGGCAGAAGACATGAAAAATGAGCAACGCCTTCGCCGGGAATCGAACCACGGACCTCTCGGTTACGCTTCAAGCGTGCTGACCACTACACCATGAACACGTGTAAAGAAGACGGGAGAAATACCTTATAGCTTTTCTTTTTAGTTTAGTCTTTTAGTTATATGGTGGGAATTTAAGATGTGTTGAATGTGTTGTCATTCGTCAATAGTTTATTACTATTTTGTTTTATCCCCTTTTCTAACCTTTTTTGTAGTCAGACCTGGGGCATAGTTTCCCGAGGGTTATTTATATTTAGGTTAATTTAATCAGCTTTTAGTTTAATTGCATACTGTTTGGGATGTGGTTGGATTGATGGATACCCTCGTGTGTTATTAGATGGGTCTGCTCTGATAACCATATAGCCGAAAAATTTCCGCTAGGTAATCTGGGGCTTCGCCTGTTAAAATTAACTTTTCATGCCTTTGCGTACTCTCGCTAATAGTTAACATTAGTAGTAGTAGCACTCTCATAGCAGTCTCATCAAGTAGTTAGCGTATCCAGCTATCATTAAGAGATCCTCAGTTGGCATCCCGGCAAGAGCACTGTGATTTTTCATGTTTCCAGCCTATGAAAAATCTAATAAGGCTTTACAACTCAACGTTGATATATTGAAGGTATTCTAGAAGAAAAATTTTAATAGTCTAAATGCCATATTTTGAGATTAAAATCAATATAAATGTTTTTTTTAATGTAATAATTAAGCATGTTTTAAATTTCTAGGGAACAAATTACCAACATAGATTATGAATAATGGGCTGTTGATAGAATATTATTATCTTCAGTAATGCTTATAAAAGTAAGAAAAATCCGCTTTCATACTAGTCAGTTCGGTCATAAATAAAGAATCAAAATGTGGCAGTACCAAGAAAAGTTTGTAACGACAATGTTTTCAGGTGCGGCAATATACGGATACGCCTCAGGCCAAACGATAAACCTTTAACACAACAATACTATACTGATTTGCATATCATAGCTCAAAATCAGCTGGTGGTGAATTCTAGATAAATGTGTAATGTTAAGCAGAAAGTATGAATGCTTTCTGCTTAAACGTTTAGATGCTTTAAAGGTCAACAAATATTTAGAATTGCGGCGAGAATTTTAGAAAGTTGTACATAATTAGAATAAAAGCATGTCGCCTTAAAGGAAAATACCTCTATCGCACATGAGAAATATCAACACATCTTTCATTGTTTGTGAAAGAACGTTCGAAGATTTTTTGGAAAGCATAAATGTTTGTACAGGTATTGTAACAAGAATTACTAAAACGCAAGTACTTGAATGAAAATGCAGATTCATAGACTTTGAAGAATTAAAAATGCATTTAGGGACCTTAAGGAAACTGAATCTCTAAAATTAAACTTTGCACTGTGGCATAATTTTAGCAGGAGACAGTAATTTCTCATGAGCAATTTAAACTGGGCTGTAAAAGCAGAAGCGCGGAAGTGAAAAAATTTCTGCAACCAAGATGCAAAGAATCTGACAAAATTTTATTAATTAAACTGCGACGATTATTTACCGTCTCGTTTTATTAAGTGTAAAGCTTAATTTAAACAATATCTTAGATTTCCTTTGATTCGTATAAGATATATTCACTCATACCAGAAATTTATTAAAATTATAAGCGAATTTGAAATATTGCATAGGTCAAATCATGCTTGGTGGAATGTACATACGCCTCCCTGTTTATAACAAATTAGCAAACCCCTGATTGGCTAACGAATCGATAACTGAACGTACGAAACTCGCTACTGTATGAAAGTACGAATTGCGTGGGAATAAGAATGGGAAAATTAAAATGTAGAGAATATATCTAACTTTAAAGTTGCATATACATTTTGAGACGAAGCGATAAGATTAATAAATAAATAGTATTAAATAAAGATTAAGAAAGGTGTGCTAATTATTTTATTTCTTTATTTTACAACGTAACTCAAACTTCGCATAACAATGAGCAGTAAAGTTAACAAAATAATTCAACTCACGAAATTTATCAAAAACTTCTGTAATCATGTTTCGGGTAAAAACATAGTTAAAATTTAATAATACTAATAAGCTTCGTACATCCACGCAACACAAAATGTTTTGCTAATATTAGATAAAACTCCGCTATTAAAATAATATTAATTAATAAATAAAAGTTAGATTACATTCAATTAAGATTAAAGTTTTACAATATATTAGTTATGAAATGAGTGCATAATTTTTAGATTATAGTATATTATTAATTAATTCAATAAAATGTTTATGATATTTAAAATAAATTATATCTAATAAATGAATCGATTATTGTTGAAAGAGCACGTGTCCATATTTTGCTGATTTTGAAGTTTTACCGTTTTTTCATTTTAACTCTGTGTTTACTGGAAAATGGTCGAAGATGTTGATTATAGCTGAAAGGGAACATGTCCAGCCTGTGAGCCTTTTCTCCACTTAACATAGTGCGGGCATCGCAGGTGAAACCTCTCGTTGTTGTTGAAATCTATTGTTCTCTCTTATTGGGCAATCTTTGTAAACATTGCCTCATCCTTTTGCTTAGGTTTCTTCATTTTTATGTGACTATATAAGACAACATATTCCGGTGTCAGCAAAAGAAATTCATATTTTTTCGGATTGTTGCACGGTCAAAACCGAAATCATATCATTTTATCTTTCCTCTTAGCTCTTTCTATGACCAGAAAAATGTTATTGTCAAGAAATACTTTCCTGTAAGGGGACATAGCTTCCTTCCCCGTGGTAGGACTTTCAGTGTTATTAAACGTCACATTAGAAAAATGGATCAAGTATACACACCAGCCCAGCATAAGAACCTACTCTCTGAAAGCGGTTCTGATGGTAAAATTTCAGCTATATTGCTGGAAAACAACAACATCGTCCTAGATTTCACCAGTTAGTGGCCAAGATACTTAAAAAAACAAGCTGCGCCTTTGGAGGATATTGCACAAAGAAGATGTAGAGGAGCAAGGCAATCTTTTAAAATATCCGTTTATTACTATTTCGAGATGAAGGAGGGGGTTTATTTGCTTATAACTCGTTAAATGGTTTGATAAAAAATCTAAAATTGAAGAGACCGGTGGTAGAAATAGTTCTTCCCTCTACACCAACCTATTCTGGGATGAATGTCATTAACGTAAAGAAAATAGACGATATCCAAAAAGTTATTCACTACATACCAGAAAAATATAATCATTTTATTTTATTTTGTGACATGTTTCATATTTCGATTGCTTCAAAATGCCTTTGTTGTTGAAGTGAAGTAAGTTACTGAAAGAAAAATCCACGTGTATTACCCCTTTTTGCCTTTTTATTGTTAAAAGGGCACATGTCCACAAGATTATAAATTGCCTAGAAGTTTTAAAATAGATGTGGAAAAGTGCCCAAAATGTTGTTTCGACTATCTCTTTTTATTTAGGGATAGGATTATGTGGTAACTTCTTTCTGGAAAATGTTAGAAGGTTTTTATTTCTTGGTGTAAAATTTGCAAAAATGGACATGTGCCTTTTCAACAACAATCGATTCAAATACTGCTTTACTAAATTTAATAAACTCCAAAAGCTCTTTACTTTTGATTATATTCATTTATTCTTTAGTTTTGATAGATTCATTAAATACTAATTATATTAATTTGAATATATGTTAAAAATTTGATTTTACAAAATTTAATAAATGTAATACAGAGCAAATACTATTTAAGTTATTGGTTATTATGTATTACTACTTTTATGAAAATATTAGTTGCATGAGAGCTTTATTAAAATTTATAAAAGATTAATTGATATTTTACCATATTCACAATTAAATTTATTACGATTTAAAATTTGAATTATAAACTAAGAATATTCCGGGCTTTCCAATAACTACCCCTCGAACTGTAATTTAGAGACCACGGTTCTGGGAGTAAGGATGTGCAACAGAGAAAAATATTTCTAGAATTTAATAGAAAATAATTTCAATGTTATTGGATTATTTCTAGAATTAAGTACCTCTTGAAATGAAAACCAGCGAAAATGTGGTAAAAGGCTAAATAAGGTTAATTTTATTTACCTGTAGTGTTTCAGTATTAAGGCACTCCTTCTTTAGTGAGTCCATGCCATACATACTTTTTCTCTTTTTCTGTCGCGTTTTGTATGTTCCTCTTTATAGTGAATAATTGAAGGTAATACCATGTGCCATATTTCAGGGAATTTGATTTTGAAAATAGTAAATTTCAAGGAAGATTTAATAATGTGTTTCATCGGAAAATCTGTAATACAGCATTTTAATTGTGAAATCCACTTAGACATTCTTTTTTTTTCTAAATCAGATAAATATCTGTTACAGAAATCTGCGACTATATAATAAATTATATTATTAATAACATATATTAAACTATTACTATATATTAGAATATATTATTAATAATATATATCAAACTATTAATATATATTAGTATATATATATATATATATATATATACTACCCTTTGTTTCTTTGTTTTTTACTTTTGTGTTAACTACCCTTTGTTTCTCAAAATAAATATGACGCAATCAGCTCCTAACTCGGAGCGTACAGCAAAGCCTCCACTTGGGCATGAACTTAAAGGAATATGAAATTAAACTTAACTAGCTTAACTAAAGCTAACTGAAAGGAATAGCCGAAGCTATCAAGATTCTAAGTAGTTGGCGACTAAATCTTAATTAAGTCGGCGAAGCCAAACAAGGGCCTAATGGCCGAGCGGCGTAGCAATAACTTAGAGAGACGTAGCCAAAAGGCAAACACGCCCTAATCATGAACTCAGGCTCTCTAGAGAAGTCGGTGAAACATCGACTTAAATACTACTCTTACTCATATGCATTAACCGCGTTTCTGAAAATACGTTCTGGTAGGAAATTGTAAGCTAAAGCTCGAATGGAGAGGAAAGATGCATAAACTTAAAACAACTGTTATTAAAATTAGGTTAAACCTTACAAGGTTACCGAGCTATTAGTTACAATGCCGTTTTCTCTCATGCCAGACTACCACCGTTAGATTTGTTTATTAGGACCTGTATAGATTACAAGAATAATCTTGCAAATTGCTTCAGTTTTCATTTTGATCGTTTATTGCCCTTGTCTGTTCTGTCTCATCCTTGTGTAAGACAACCAGTACTGATCCTGGATAGTATGGACATTGATGAAAATTCATTCTCAATTGTGTGCCATAGGGATGGTAGTAGGATTGATGACAAAGTTGATTTTGCTTATGTTATTTTTGAGGATGGTGTTGAAATTAGGTTTACCAATTTCGTATTAGAAATGAATGTACTGTTTTTATTTCTGGGCTTCTCTGCATTAATTTTGCAATTAAGTTCATGTTTAGCCAGGATAGACGTGGTTCCAGTTACTTAACCTTCACGGATTCACTCTCTTCCCTCGAGTCCCTTAAAAATACCACATCATGTAATGATGTTATTATTAATACGCAGCTGTTTCTCGGACATCTGCAGAAGATGGGTATTTCAGTGCTTTTTACATTTGTCCGAGATTAATCGGGTAATTATGGAAATGAGAGATCTGATTGGCTTGCTAAGAATGCAACTAAAAATGATATTAATGTTGATGCAAATATTCCAAAATCTTCATTAAAAGGGAATTCAAAGCTGAAATGATTGAACAATGGAATTGTGATTATATCTCCTCTGATAAGGGTTACAAAAAATTCTTCCCTACTATTTTTGAAAGACTGAAAAAGTAAGGACATATTGCTCAATTTTAATGTTACGCAATTTTCGGCTGGACATGGTAAGTTCAAAGTTTATCTCGAACGGTTTAAGCTGACGTCTTCCAATTTGTGTAACTGCAATCTTGGCGTTCAGCAAAGTGTTTTTCACTTGCTTTTTGATTGTCCATTGCTTGATAATGCAAGAAATCTATTGAAATGCAGATTAAAATAAATTGGAATTCATTGGCCGCCGAAATGCTATGATTTTGTACTTTCACCTTCGGCCTGCCGAGCTTTTGATGACTTTTATTTTAAACATTGTAAATGATTTTTTTATATATTTAAATCTTTTTTTTTATGTTTTTTTTTTGTGTTTGATTTCATTATCTTATTAAAACTTGTTGGTTATTACTTCCGATTTTGTTTTTTTACTTACGATTTGTAAGCCTCGTGTGATACTTTGTGGTGTACAAGGATTTCTCTTTCTTTAAAAAAAAAAAAAAAAAAAAAAAAAAAAAAAAAAAAAAATGAAAAATTTAATAAATAAAAGAAAAAAAAAAATAGTGCTCGGAGTAATATTTGAGCCTTAAGATGATGGTCTTCTTTGCAACAGGATTATAATTGCGGAAAAACAAACATTCCATTTCAGATATTTGGTAAATTTGACTATTTTCTCGCTAAAACAAATTGCAGAATTCAAAAGAAGAAGAAAGAAGGAAGAGAAAGAAGAAAGAAGGGAGAAATACGTGACTTTAAGTCATATTACATAATTAAAATACGCATTTATAATTTAAACGTAAAATTTTAATGAATGCCATATTATTGTTAAAAAATTCCATATTATTGTTAAAAAATAAGTAAATATATGAAATTTCCAATCACATTTTGCAAAAATGTACAAGGTCAACAAGATATCAACAAAGAAAATCAATATGGTGCTTGCTACAGCTTATTATTTGAAAGGAGAAATATGGTCTCCCACTTTTAAATTTCTTCGTCTTTCAAAACATCGCATGTAAAGAAGCTGTAAATTCAAAAATAAGCTTTTGTGCTTTTCGAAGAGAAATATTTCTGTTGCACAATTAAAAAATGTTGTGAAAGGTAGTGTATTAAAACTTCTAAATGCAAAATAATCAAAATTATTAATCGAAAATGGGAATTATATTAATGGAATAATTGAAAATAATTATTTCCACATGGAAAGCAGTCTCCAAACGAATAATATGTACGCTCTGTTTCTAATGTTTTTGAAGTTCAGCCACTGGTAAAAAGAAAAGATCCACTGGTGCAGAAATGAATTGCTAAAGTCTTTAAATACATCTATAACAACAACAAATAAAGCAATAAACCACAGTATACTTACAACTTAGAAAAGCTAAAAAACACAATGTTCACCAACTTTCGCTGAGGCATGTGGGTCAATGCGGAACAATTTGTACGACCCTGTATAAAAACTACTTAGCAGGAAATAAATGTAAATACATTGTGGCTCCTGATGAAGTAAGACTGCTGCTGTATCACGGCAACAAAAAAAGTCAATTTACTATCGAAATCGAAGAGAAAAATTGTACAAATCTGGTTCCGTCAATGCTTAGAAAGTTTCAGTAAGGGGTTTGTGATTGTCGCTTGAATCTCTTACAATGAGAAATTCAAAATGAGAAAAAGTAGAGAAAATGATAAAATCAACTGAACTTGGAATCAAGATAATGCTTTACAGCTGATATTTACCGAAGGAATTCCATTTCCTTTTCCCAATGACTTTCAGAGAATGAAACTTTGCCAAAACAAATCAGCCAGTCACACTACGAAAAGTATCTCTGTTATCCTTGAAAAAATGAAGACTGATACAGTTATTGCATATATACCTTTTCAACGTATCAGTGCGAAAGTTACCTAAACATTCCACATGTAGTCTATTGTGCATTTGGTCTCTTGAAAAGAGCTCTTTCTTAGTGCAAACCCACCATGATGTATGGATTCTGGAAAGTAGTGGAAGAGGAGGAAAATCAATACCGTTGAAAAGTTTACGAATCTATCATGGAAATTACGACGCAGACTTATAAATATATGTATTAATTACACAAAATGTAAAATTTCCAGCAGTTTTCTGAGATAAAAGGCTATACCAAATCGAACATTTAAAAAAACTATTGTATCCGTTTTAAACATTAACAAACGGCCCCATATTTGTTGTAAAAATGTATACGTACTCTCAGTAGTTGTCAAGTAACCCTACAAAGTCAAGTAACCTTCCATGCAGTTCTGCATCATGAATTCATCTGACAGGTTTTACGAAAATGATAAAGAAAGCGTCTTTCCTTTAAATGGTATATAATTTTAATTCTTCTAGTGTTATACTTTTAATTTTCAACCTTAATGATACAACGAAGGCAAACTTACCCTAAAGGATGAATGACGTATTTCATTCTTTAACATCTGTTATAAAGGTAATGAGTTTTAACATAGATCGAAACGGAACTTACTTTTTCCGTTTTCTTTTTGAAACGAACCATGAGCTGTGCTTCAGATATAAATAAATGCTCGCTTCTAAAGCTCTCAACGGTGGCTGTTTTCTGCTCTTTTCCCTTCCGGAAATAAAATCCTTTTTCTTTTGTAATAAATTACGTCAAAGTGTTAGAGCAATTAAAATAAAAGTAGAAGAAGAAGAAGAAAAAGAATTGTTGCCTATGGCAGCAACAGCTTTTTTGTCTTTATTTCAGCAATCAAGTGGCGATGAAAGTGCAGTATGTTAATTAAACACACATGAAATAGAATATTGGATAAAAGAAAGTATAGGTACGCTTGTTTTATACAGCGAAAGTAGAAAAAGGCCCGAAGCTACTAGAAATACTAAGGAGTACATTTAAGGACGATACACCTACTTGCCTTGTTTATTCTGTACACTGACTGGCTTTTCTTTGAACTCTAAAATTTATTTAAAATGTGAAATTAAGATCAGTGCTTTAAAATAGTATTTAGTATGTAGGGTTTATATTTATTTTAACTAACATTTATTTTAAGTTCATATTCCTTTCCTTTTTAGCCTTCATTTTCCCCCTAGAAATGCCCGTGCCAGAGTATGCAAATTGGAGTAGCACGCGCAGTTTATTCAAATTTAGCGGAAGCTAGTTGAGTTAAATAGTAGACCAAACGAGCGTGTAAAGGTCTTGCTTTGAAGCTACGCTGGAGAGATTGCTCGGTAGAATTTAGATCAGCGCGTGTCGGCCTTTGTGCCTAGCTTTGCAGAAGTGCTAGACCTTCAACTGTTAAATCAGTAATCTTGCTGAATATCAGCGATAATTAAAAACGCGGTTAGTTAAGATCTCAGAGCCTCGTCGGTAGTTTTTGACATTTGTTCATCTATTTTCTTATTTTCAGTTTTACCTTACTTTTAGTTCAACCGCCGAGTTGGCGCAGTTTGTGAGCGTCGAGTAGACGCAGTTGTAATTTTAAAAGTACAATAAAAGGGTTTCAACCCCTTCGCACGTTTTTGTGACTCACTATCACAGTGACTGACAAGTTGGGCTAGAGAGATCTTACAAGTATAAAAATAATACCATCGCATTCAAAATAGCCAGTTACGCAATAAAATGTTTTCAATAATTGGTTAATATTTTCAAGTAAAGGACACTATTCCAAAAATGTATCAGTGTCCAAAATCTTTCAGAAATGAGATTAAAATAAAATGTTTGCATGCTTTATCAAAGAAAAAGAAATTAAGCTCGTGGTCACACCAAAAGATGGTTTCATTTAGAACACTAGAACACTAAATAATATCCCCTTTTCTGTAAATTAGGCTTAGCAACGAAACTTGAACTCTATCTTTCTTTACGATAAACTCCGCTATGGCAGCTTTTGTCTTCAACGGAATATCGGAGAAAAATATCAGCTGTCCGCAAATCGTTAAAAGTTTAACCATAAATTGACAGCTAGATCAAATAATTAAAATATGTATTGCAATTTATAAATATATTTATCAATTTCACAAAATGTAAAAGTCCCTGCAGTTTTTAGAGATTAAATGCTTACATACAATAGGAAATCTATGCAACTTATCAAGCTAATATTAAGTTATTTTGGAACAGGGAACATGAAAAATCAGCAAAGTCCAAGACGGGTTTCGAGATCCGGATCTCCCTGTTGCTAGACGGTGATGAGGGAGAAAATTAGTTACAATGTAGCCCATGCTAATTTAAAAAGATAAAAACCTTGATCTAAGAAAGCTAAATTAAACTTCATTTATTAGTGTTAAATTTGGCGACTATATCTGCTGGTTCTATTAATTTAACATAATTGGCAAGTTACAAGTTACCTAGACTACTTGTGTAGCTAAACTTCCATTCTCAAGAATTATAAGCTGTCTGCACTTCCAATAATTGCAAGCTTTCTTCCATAATACATTCATTTACGCACTGGTACAGTGTGAAAAAATGTTCAGTTGAAAGGACAGAAGCATTAAAAAAGTCTAATTTGTTAGCTTTTATTAACTTTATTAACTTTTATTAACTTAAAAAAATACTGCAAACTTCATAGTACTTCACAAAACCGATTAATCTGTTTCCTCATTCATTTTCCCCCCTGGCGTTTTTAGAGCTAGGTTCTGAAAATTTTAAAAATATTCGCGTAATTTCCCCCTTCCTCTACTGTACGTTGTTTTTCTCTCTAAGGCTCTTAAGTTTATTGGTAAATTGTTTTCCTTTGAATACTTTTATTTTTATGCAGTATATCCAGTTTGTATTAGTGCTTTTGCATTAACACATTTCATCCATTTTATTTACCCTTGCATTTCTTACTTGAAACGTATTTTGTGCAGATTCTTTTTTAAGCTACCCGAACATGGAAGATGTTCTCAAAGTGATTTCACCTTTACAGCGTATCAGCTCATTGTAGCCGTAGCTACTGCTGACATCTTCTTCTCAGTTTTCTTGTATATTGTACTAGACATTGGCTCACTATCCATAAGAGACTGATGTTAGTATTACTACACATTCTTATTAGAATATATGTTTCTTTTAGAGAAATAGTATTCTGATAGTTACCAGTAGTTTATCCCTGACTAGTTTTTACTTGTTATGTTCTTACTGTAACGGCTTTCTTCGGAAATTAAATTATTCTCACAATTTTCCCCTTTCGATTTTCAGACAATAAAATTGGTTAAAAAGAGATAATACACGAGGAAACACGGTATTAAGTTTTGTTGTAAACCCAAACGAGAGACGCAATCAAATCGTTTTTTGTGATATGTGCTCAAAGGACTGCTATTAAAGAATAATCGTTATTTAAGTCCCAGTTACATATTAAATTTTTAAAACAAAAAATTATATTATAAATTAATTGATAAAAGTAATTCAAGGCATAAATAGTACACAAAGAATAATTTTCCAAATCTAAATTCAGTCACATTTAACAATGCCTCTTCACAATCGATAACTGATTTAAGCAAGTTGTTGGAACAGTGTGAGGAATTTTCTTTTTCCTTTGAGGTGTACTTCGAAGTACGTCTCGCTTGCAGACGAGAGGTCCGTTTCCGAATCACGGCGAGTGCACTGCTGATTCCTGATCCAAAATAACCTAATAACTCAGTAGTAGGACCCAAACTAAAATATGTGCACGATAATTCGTCACCACCTGTCTTTTGCAGCTGAGTCTCGTCCTCCCCAATCGCCCTTTATAGGGGGACAATGCAAAAATATTTCTTCTTTGCCGTTTGCCTTCACAGTATAATTTAAGCGTGTCCAATTAGCAAGCTGGATGTCGAAAATTCGAATACCTGCGAGGACATTAATGATTTTTCATATTTTCGGCTCCGAGATAAACTAATGACCTTAAAAAGATCACTGAAATTCATGGAATATTATATCTCGAAATTTACTTTGATCTGCACTCTTTAGAACTTCTAAACTTCAAATGCGTAGTTTAGAAAAAACATCGGTAAAGACTAGAAAAGCACCTGGATTTAGCTAAATCGATTTAAAACGTATATGCAGTAATGTTTGGGCGTTTTAAATGCATCTCTATTATTCAGTTCAACTTAAAATACTAAAAACAACCAGAAAACGTAAATGAACATCGATAAAAACTAAAAATCAAACAAGAAATTCGAATTCGTATATGGAGCATGAGGCCCATAATATTATAACATACAATAAATACAGAATAATTATGACGTCTCCATATAACTTAACTAAAAAGAATTACTAGTAAGGGAATGAAGTTAGAGAGAGAAAATAGTGTTCAGTGATTGTCATGTTCAACTACCTTTAAAAATGTAATGAACCTACGTATCACTCTCTGATCATATCGCAAATTACTTCCTAAGAAATGTTCGCGCTTTGGGTTCGTACATGTACCACAGCCCAGACAATATAGTGGTTAGTGTGCCTGACTGCAGTATCGATGGAGCGGGGTTCGAATTTCGGAGATGGTACGTATGTTTCTAAACTTTGTAGCAAGGGAATCCTGAAAATACACGGCGAGCCTAAATATTCTCGAAAGGTTGATGGTAGAAGTAGAGGGGATAGAACAGCCTGGAACCACTCCTTCAGGTGTTTGCACTCAGAATTCCATCCGAGGTGGAAGCTTAAGACTTAACAAGGCCCAGCGATAATTATTATATTTAGAAGGATACAAAAATGCTGACATGGATTCATTCTGTACCTATGCTTGTACCAGGCAATCCGTTTGCCTCCTGCCATTTTTACTTGAAACTCGAACTACTTCTTTTGATAGAAAAAGGCTAAGTCTCATGAGCTGATGCAGATTAATTTCGCTTTTCCTAAAACAATACAAAGCTATAACTATCAGTAAGGATCTCGTTCGTTATAGTAGATGGTGGATTTAACCAACATGATAAGGACATGCTTACCGAAGAGAATTTACGTTGCTGTTACCTATTGTAGTTGTTTAAAATTTCCCACTGCTTATTTGGGAACTATTGCGTGAGTTCTTAATCCTGACGTCGACAAGGGATGCAATGATTAGGATAATATATTGACAGCTGTAGTAAATGTGACAGAGGATGGTTTCTATCGAAGTGGAACTTCAGAAAGAATTTTAAAACATATATATGTGTGATCAAAATTCCCTTTATGCCCTAAACACTTGCTTAGGATTGAAGATATTCTTGACCACAATTTCTCTGTCCGGTCAGTTGTAATTGTTTGGTTCAATGGAAGCGGCCAGGATTCATGAATCGTATACTCTTAAGGCTTTTGAAGTCAGCTATAGCTTTCTTCACGTAGACAATGTATCAGATATATTCTGCGCTTTGAACCTGAGATATATTATATAAATGGCTATAACATTATTTAAATCGGCGAATGGCGTATTTCCGCTTAACAGTGCCTTTTGTGTAATAAAAAGAGTCATGTTGTAGAGTCATTAGGTTTTTTTAAATACAAGACATGAAAAATGAGCAATGCCCTCGCCTGAACCTCTCGAATATGCGCCGAGTGTGCTACAGTAACAAGAAGAAGGCCTGACGGATCTTTGAAATTTTGAATGAACATCCTCCTGAACTAATCTAAATGTATATTACTTGAATTTGCTTACATGAAATGTTTCTTAAAATACATACATAACTACCCAATTAAGCATAAAGGTTATGCGATTAGAATATGGAAAAGCGCACAAGAGCTATTTGCCTAAGAAGAAGGATGCCTTTGTGCAGCAAACGTCTAAGGGAAACTGGGTCATATTCATACTAATCACGGGGGAAACCACGAAAATAAATACTGTAGCCAACGCGTACGCAGGGACAAAACTACTAGAATTGAGCAATCTTTATAAGCTTGGACACTGGTAGGGTTAATTAAGCATAATCTTCATAAAACTTTCTGTTTGTTATTCAGGGTAATTCTTTTCACAAGTCTAATATGAAGTATTCACTCATTTCTGAACCCTAATGTGAAGTATTATAAGCTTAGCTACTGGTAGGGTTAATTAAGCATAATCTTCGTAAAACTTTCTGTTTGTAGTTCAGGGTAATTCTTTTCGCAACCCTAATATGAAGTGCCACTCCTTTTTTTCAAAATTTATATGCATGCATGTTACTAAAGTGTGTCCAATCCCGTATATGTTGTTGAAAATAACTACTTAATTAACTTAGTATATAATTTTACTCTGTGCATCTCAAAATGAGCGCTTTTCCATTCCAAACATAATAGAACTTATAATTACATTCAATAGTATATGCTTTTGAATTTGAAACTGAACGAGAAAGTAGTCATTTTCTTCATATTATATCTAAGTATTTTCTGAATATAATAGAACTTATAATTACATTCAATAGTATATGCTTTTGAATTTGAAACTGAACGAGAAAGTAGTCATTTTCTTCATATTATATCTAAGTATTTTCTGAATATAAATACAATTTCATACTTTATAATATATATATATTGAATTCTAAAATATTTCGGATAACTTTCAAATTCCAGTAACCGTCGTTACATACAGAATGTATTTAAATAAAACAAATACATTTGCAATACAACTCTAAAAGAAAATGCTGCCATGTTTCTCTTATTTTAAAATAAACATTCGTCAAAACAATATAAACCTTTCTCGATGAACATTAAATTGTTACTGAATATCAGTTTGCGAACTGAGATAGTGTTAAGCTTAAAAAGTTTTCTAACGAATATCTCCAGACAGAAGTATTTTGGAAGAAATAACTGGGAAACTTGCTATAACATGCAATTTATTTTCCCATGTTATGCGACATTTTAGAATAAAGCAAATATTCAGAGTTTAAAGAATGTAATAAATGACACATCGTTTTACACTTATTCAGAAAACATTATATAATCATATTTATGTTTTTTGACAGTTACTTTTATAAATGATGTGCGACGAACTATACAATATGTCTAACCAGATAATATGAAATATATACCTCAGGGGCTTGCATCTAAAGCATACCTTAAACGATATCACAATTTACGTGCATTATTGAAAATCAATTTTTAAATATTTGACGGTAATTATAAATAATTGAAAGTAATTTTAATTTTAGTTCCGTCATTTTCTTTTAATTTATGAAAGCTGAGATTACATGAAGGAAAATTTACTTTTCCATAATGAAAACTATATCCTGAAGTGCAGTTGTCTATTTTCTACAATATGTGTAACATATCTATTTTATTTATAACAGACTCGTTTCTTAAAGAGATGTTTTGATTGGGAAATGTAAAATTTTAATCTAAAATGACTCCCGCAATTAATAATTGTTTTTAAGAAAAATCAGAGTATACAATTATGAAACATAAGCTGAGAAGTAAGAGAGATTGTAATCTTAAAATTATATTTTCTACTATGTACGGAATTTTTATCGAATAAAGCTGTATACTTTATACTAATATTATAATTTAAGTAAATAAATAATCTTACCTATAATCTAGCTATTTCTGAAAAAGGAAATTCTTAATATGTGTTCAGGAGAAAACGTTGAGAGTTACGGAAACAAATGGCTAAATTTTCACGGACAGAGCAGCAGGGAATAAAATACATGTGTTCCATGACTTGTCATCATCATTTAAGCAAGCGGTCTACTTATCGTGATAGCGCCATCTGGTGAGATTTCCCAGCAATCATTTGCTACACTTGGATCAGAAAATAATTCGAGAAACAATTTTTTTTATTGTTGTTTTCGCATTTATAATTTCTTAATTTAGGAAAAAAAATTATAAGCAAGAATGCAAATGTATTTTAATTTAATTTTCTCCTATATAGGAAAAATTTAAAATTTAATTTTGAAAATTTTTAGAAACCAATACAATGTAATATTTTTTTTTTCTTCTCAAAACTTTAATGCAGGTAAATCACTGTGGATTTAAAATTACATCTTTAAATAATCGGATCATAGCTAGCAATAAAATTCTCCATGAATCTTCTTTAAGTAAGTAAAATGATGGGGGAATTGCGAACCCACGATATATGCAATTTGTTTAAATATTTATGCAAAAACATTTTAGCATTTAATTGTAAAGCTTTATTGTATAATTCTCAAATCTTATGTTAATAGCTATAGTAAGAAAATTAACTATGCTACTGATTGGACTCGAGCTATAAAATAGTAAATAAATCTTGTTAAAATACCTTCTATTTACTACCTGATGTCCTGATCACTACTACGGACGGATCGATAGAAAAAAGACCATTAATTCTTTACGACATCGTGTTTAATATACAGTAGAATCTTTTTTAACTTGTAACAACGGGACTGAGCAGATTCCGAACAAGCGGTTTTCCTGGCAATTTAGTATATACTTCTAGAATTTACTTTCTCATATTTTGTAATATCGTGTGTAGAAGTTGGAGCATGCGAAGTTCGTCGGTAGAGGTTTTAGAGGCTTAGATTTATAGGGCAAAATTAAATAAATAATAGTAAAATTGGTACATGATTTTATTTTCAGGAAAACAAAATTAAACAACATTTTAAAATTATCATATTTATTATCACATGAAAATGACGAATTTCTTAGTATAACGGCGCGTAACTTCAAATGTCTGCTTGCTTATACGATTGTCAGCATAGTTTTAAATTCGCTATGTATGAAGCTTCACAACATCATATACAGACACAGGACATAGACAAACATTTCTCAGGAAAGTCCGTATTCCTTCAGCAGCTTTCTTCCACATAACTTTCTTGCTCTGCTATCGTCTTCATCTTCATTCTCCTTTCCTTTTCATCAACTTTCTCCTTTCCCAGTACATGGCCGACTACTTCGTCGTCATCTTGAGAAATTGCGATCGGGATAAAATTGCCTGCATTCATCCAAGCTTGCACCTCCTCTTCGCTAACACTAATCTTCTTCCGATGTGTAAGTAAATCTAAGATGATTGACAAGAACGCTGGACGGACTTTGAAACCAAGAGAATGTTCGTCACTCGATTCTTCACCTCCGAATATGATATTTGGACAAGATTTAAGCCAACAGCTATGTTAATGAGTAAGGTATTCTCTCCCTTCTTTCCGCATGCCTTCGTGCTGTAATTAAAAGCATACTTGACGCGTATTTGAGAGGTCTAGTGTTTGAGTACCATACAGAGCCCTGCATATGTTTCACGTCTCCTTCTTTAAAATAATCTGATGACTCTAGAAATGTTTTTATATCTTTCCAGGAAAGAAACAAAATAAGTACGGCATCCTTCAACGTGAATTTTTTCTGAAAATCATGGACGCTAATTTTAAATTTCATTCATGGACACATAAAAAGGGTTCGGTAGTTCATCATTATATTATGGATAATTCCTTTATTAACTAGTTGGCTAAAACTTGATACGTTGCGTTGGATAGCAGAAATGAAGCACAGATTTTTTCAAAATTTAGTTCTTCAGCTTGTTAGCCTGTTACTTACTTTTTTTTATCTCACAGGCTTAAATTTCGGATTTACAACTAGACTTTCAAATGTATGGTTATTTTTACATTACCGGTTACGAGAGGTTTTACTGTACAATGTTATCTGATAAATATGCGCCCACTAGTGGCAGAGTGGCTAAGACGAAGGAGGTTGGAATAAATAGAGCAAGCCGCTGCCGTATGTCCCTTGCAATGAAAATGAAGCCATAAAGCGTCACAGTACGACGTCCCGACTTATCATGGCAGCTGCCATACGCGAATATCTGGTAGGATTTGTTTGCATTCTAATCACTGCTGTGTACATACTAGCAACTCGTCATTGAACGTTTATAATTCTCCCGTTCTAATTTTAACACTTAAAACAAATGATTTTCTGTTTAATATAGGAAAATCACAAGGACTGCAAATAACTGTTTCAAATTTAATTAAATTCAGGTATATGAAAATACGTAAATGGTACCTATAACACAAACGTGAACATAATAAACCTGGAAGATCAGTGGAAGTTTCAAAGGTGTTTAAAGCAAAATAGCCCTAAAGACGCTTTTCTGGGTCTACAGACGTTGATATTTGCTTAAGTCAGTGTAATTTTATTTAGCAATATGTTTCGTAATCTTACCGTTACGCTGTAGGCAGTTATGATAAGTTATGACCTCACGTTGCTGACATTTTCTTTGCTTCATTTTTGCGATGTCATGCTTAGTCCATCTATTTCAACCTCCTTGGCTAAAACATTAAAAATTGGTACTTCATCTAGGGCTCGGATTTCGGTGAGCAAATTTGCTTTATGAGTGCTTTTGTGGTTTTTCCTTGTGTAAAGTAAATGTGAGCCGGTTTCTCATAGAGAGTGCTGCATGAAGGCATTCCTTCCTCTTAGGCAGATACCCTGTGTACTTTGTCATACTCAAATAAGACAGCAAACGTAGGAATAAATATAATTTTAAATTAAAAAGATGACAATATTTTGCTGATGCAAAAACTGTTCGCAAAAAAGCAAAAACAAGTTCGGGAATACTCCAAAAGATATTTTGTTTGATCTATAGTTAGTTTTATCCAAATAAATTAGTTTTTATTACATCAACCTATCTTAATGAAAAGCAATAAACTCCTAAGTATTCAGAAACTATTACAGCTTAAAACAGTTTTTGCAATACTTGGGTACTTATTTATTATGGATAACGCAAACTCATTTTTTATATTTGCTCTCAGTAATTACAAAAAAAATACTGATCTAATACTTTTGCAGCACTTAAACAAACATAATTACTCTGAAAGAAAAGAAATTGTTTTTGTTCATTTTTCATGCAGTTTTAGTTTTATTTTTGGAATACTGCTGAATGTTCCGAGCTGCTATAGATCTGTTTACACGCATACAATAATTCTCTATCCCATAACTCTCTCTTGTTGAAATATTTTGCAAAAATTAAGGTTTCCTCTGTTTCCTTCTATTATACATATTTACTCATATTTGCACAAATATATATCATTAAAAGCTTGTATCGCAAATCCGATACAGTGCGATACTATGAGAATGTAAAGGAAAGTAAGTATGCAGGTTACCGCTTCACCACGGTCGATTTAGACTGCTGAATTATGACAAATCACACTAAGGCTGGCTACTTTAGGGCTGCGATGCTATAAGGTATATTCCCCCTCCTTTCTGCATGGCTTTGTAAGGGAACTGGAAGCGCGTTCAACACTTATTCGGGAGGTCAGGAGTTCGAATCCCGGAGAGGGAATTGCACATTTTTCTTGTTCCTGTATTGATATGATTGATGACTCTACAATACTTTTACGGATAACTTTGTGTAAAAACCTGCTCGTATTCATGTTACACACATGTGAAACCACGCATACATGTGAATAGAGTGGTTCATTCGCCAGATTTGAATTCACTTAGATCTACGAATGTTCGGTGACGTTATCTTGTTGGCCTTTGATCGGCATTTATTTCTACAAGGAATCTGACAGATCTTTAATTCAGCCATAAAAACGTTTTTCTTTAACTGTCTTAGGCATAAGACAGTTTCTAAATCTGCAACTGATATACACAAGCAAAACGTTCCTATAAAAGAGTACTTGAGAATGTAATAATCCCATGCACCGCACCTCCAATAACGCATTTGCCTATTATCTCCAAGAGTAAGCCTGTGATTTTGCGGAATATGGATTTTATCGGACAGCCGCAGTGCATTACAACATCTTGGTGGCTGGTCCTCCGCAAGAGATGAAGCCAGCGTATCTATGCTGCTCAAGCTGAGAAAGATCTCTCAGACCCACGACGTCCATCTCCAATGGATCTCATCGTATGTTAAAATTTGTGGTAATGGGGTCGCTGATAGATTGGCTAAAGAGGTATGGCGAATGAAACGGTCACTGACACTCGCTTACTTACCAAGAACTTCATTCAAATGAAAGATCTAAATTTAAAATGGCGTATTCCACCCATGCAGCAATGGTACGCAAGAACATCCTCTGGCTCTCTGCTGGAAATCAAATGTGGTCGTGGCTCCCGGACTGCTCTGGCTAGACTAATAAGTGACCACCTTAAATGCCTTTCCTTTGATAGTAGCAGAAAAATCCACCCCGCTTGTAAAAAATGTTGTGACCATCCAGCTTAACCGGATCACATACTGGACTGCATCGGACTTTCTAAGGGGGACTTATTATACCCCCTTATTGCTATTGTTGTTTGGCCGTAAATAACATTTTTCGAGGATAACCAACAACAAGATTAAGCCGAATTAATTAGTAAAGGGATATTCCTTGCCAGAAGGCAAGTCAAAAGCTGATTATTCCCAGAAAAATGCAGTAAAAAACTATTTCATAAATTTTTCTTCTGAGAAATATAGTGACTTATGCATACATATATCCAGTAAGATTATTTGATTACTAGGCGCATTTCCATTCAACTTGACAAAAATATCTTATGAATACATGGATCGGTGCTAGCAGAATTCATATACCTATGCACTAAGGGAAAAATTATATACAGGCTTTGGATCAGATATTGAAACGAAACATTGTCCTAAAATTGAGAACTGTCATTATATTAAATTTGAAGCCGTATATTAGTTTCTAGCAAACTTCAAAATACGACTAATACAAATGAAACAATTACCAAATTTTGAAGCATTTTATTGTGAATTAAACTGATAGAAGTATAAATATCCAGCTACCTAACCGACGCTAACCAAATCTGAGGTCGAATCAATACCCATCTTTCGTAATATACATATTTATTTAGAAACACTTTTTGGCTCTCTTACGGTCAGCTAAAATTTAACAGTGAAGAACATTTTAAAAATTGAACACAAACGTTCGAAGAACCTAACGAAACAAATTTTTCGCAAATAAGAAGCAGTCTGAAACTGCTATTATTTATACAGATATTTTTTGGACGGAAACATTTTCTATGTAATAGCCCTTAATTTATACAAAATTTCCATAACCAGACTTATTTTTAAGTTAGAATGCCTTTCTCTGCTAAGCACGCCGACATTAGTACGTTCTAGTTGGACGGTCTAAAGTCTGTTAGCACGTCCGACGAACGGACGGAAAATCTGTGTTTCAAATCATAGTGCGGACACAGCTGATTTTTCGCGCTTTCTTCTTCGAAAAAGAACTAATTATATTTATAGTGGTACACGAGTTAAAAGTTGTATATGATAATTCATCACTACGAGCATTTTGTTGACATTGTTTCGCACCTCTCCCCAGCCGCTCTCTAAATGGGGAAAAGTGCAAGAGATAAATGCATTCACCCTGTGAGTGCTCTCATGGTTTAAATGGCTAGCATATCCATTTAACATTGCTAAAGATCCGTGGTTCGAATCCTGGCGAGAGCTCAGTTGATATCAAACCTAGGCAGCGCAAATAGGACAGTAGCTGGTGTTACTGCTTGCCGGAGGCATAGAGACATTGATCGATACCTCAAATGCCTTACTAACTTTATATAGGCGTACCACCACTTCATTTAAAACTGTAATAGAATCCGAGCTTCTTGACAAAATTTAACTTCCGTTGAGAAACCACAACATATTTTAAGAAACATGTCTGTTTGTTTCCCAAAATATATTGAGTATCTTCATATGAAATCAGCCCCAAGCTGAGTCTGAGTTTTGCGTTTCTTAAAGGCAGTAAATATTGACATTAGAAACATCTTTAACGCAGTCTTTCAAAATATGTTTGGCTGTTATGTTACTTTACGCTATCAAACATACATTAGCTACGGCGCAGAAATATAGTATTTATTCTCCACGTAATTTCGCATATAACCATTTTATCAGTGTTTCCATTCGGCACAAGATAAGATATACAGCTAATAACTTTACCGATATTTGCAATTAAGAACATATATTTTTACGTCATACATCAGACACTTGATTAAGCACTTTTATGTGCTTTCTACCATTCCGTTCTTTCGAACTTTTACAGTGTAAAGATATGCACATATTCTTACATGATGAAAAATATGGTTCTGCAATTTCTTAAATTTTGGTAGCCTGCAAAATGTACGCTAATCTAAATAATTTAACTTACATATTGCAACGTCCGGAATTCAGCTATGCATTATAACTTGTAATATTGATAATATTCCTCACTATAGGACCATACAAATAAATCTGCCAAGACTACAAAAAATGGTGACTCCAAAACTGACTAATCTCCAAAGCAATAAGCTTTTAAAATACGGCTCAAGAGAGTAAATATTTAAAAATTAGGCAAAACAGCAGCTTTATTTTGACGCAGATGTTGAATAAAAATTTATTAATTTTGAAGCCAATCAGGCACAGGATCTTTTCTCCAGGAGCAAAAGAATTCTGCAAAATGGAAAGAGCGATGACAGTATTTATATCGATAACAAAGAGCGGAATAAAGTGCTATAATCGTAGCGCTATCACTGGAGGAAAACAGTAATGAAACGTGAAAATTAAGGTATGAGCATTTTAAGATTAATAAAATTGTTTAATATTTGTGAATACATTCTCCAGTATCTACTGAAAAAGTTGGCAAGAGCCATTGCCCCTTAACTCCATATTTCAGAGGACTTGAAATACGAATGAATGCAGTTCAGAGGTCTACCATGGAATATATGACCACAGAATGAAAATCTACTAAGGTATACTGCAAACTTCAGTTATATCTCAACACTTTTACCTTTGATCTATTTACATATCTCTGTCAGCTTTTTCAATAATATAGATTTCTAATTTCTGTAGTCGTTTTTTGTTTTTTCTTAAACGTCATTATAAAATGAACTTTTCTCTTATTTAGAAAACAAATATATATATTATATATATAATAATTTTGTTTACTAAGGATTCGCGAATTCAAACTAAGATATTGTATCTCCCAAACAGGTCATATTGTCCTTTAATAGAATAATGCCCCGATTAACATGATCAGAACTCCTCTTTGTTATCAGTTATGGTCTATTATTTAGATTTACTACGCCCTCAGAAGCTGCACGTATCCTTTCTAAAAGCACAGTAATTAATAGCTCATCAAGTCATGCCGTCAACTGACCCTTCCCGCTGGCGAGACCAGCGAGTTCGCGTGATCAAAGTCCTCTGGGGCTCGAAAAGGAGGAGAGAAGTCGAAGCAAGAAGTTTCCTTTCCCCTTTAATTGATGAGTCTGGGTAAGTATATCATCACGCATTCTCACTTTGTGTACTCTCTGTCTTGGTGGTGTGACGGTTTCGCCAAGGTTAACTACTGTATTGGAAGGGTTCACAAAATGCATGACAACAGAAGATTAGTGATGATCGAAAATTATGAGTGAATATTCCAATATCAGCGTTACCTCTTTTGCATGGATTAATCCCTTAAAAGTATACGTAACCCCTATGCAATACATACCTTAATATTTCTTTATAATGTGGTGCTGTGCGAAATTACATTACCCGAAGCAATGTACTAGTTTTCTTTTACAGTTATCTGAAAGGTGGCTGTTAAAAATCTTAAAACTGATCAGAAGTATTATATAGTAAGTTTAAACAATAAACGTTGAATATTTTCTTCTTTAGTACTTCTACGGCGTTTAAAATGAGAGCTTGTTTTCTCCTTCACTTCCGAAAAGAATTGTTTGCTCCTGAACTTTTAACTCTTTTCCTTCAATAGCTTCGTTTACATGCTCCGCTTTTTCCACACAGAATTTTTTTTATTTGTTTGACTTTTATTTAAATACTTTTGCAACATTTGGAATAGGGGGCTAACCCTTAATGTACCTAGCTCTTGAATTCTGCTTTTCTTTCAAACGAAGGACTTGCATTTTTAAGATAGAGCTATAGCTTTTTGACGAATTTATGGTCTTACGCATCATTTTTAGAATAAAAGTTCGTATTTAATTAACATCAGAGCGCTTCATTGGGCATTTTACCCTTTTTCCTTGTTTCCTTACATGATTTCTTGCAACTTCTTTTTTATAATATTCTTAAAACAATTTATTTTCTGGCCAGTTATGTAGAGACTAAATTATTTTATTTTAGAACATTTAGTTTTCCCTAAACATACTTAAATATATTCGACTTTTCTCACATTTTGGTTTAAATTAAAATTTTAAACAAAATCTTTCTTCTGGAGCTCCTGGTTAGAATGAAATTGTATTATAGAAATGGCGTACTGTACAAGATTTCCTCCTTTTTTCTACTCCCTGCTGAAAGCAAATAATGTTATAGGAATACCACGGGCGTTTTCTTCAGTTCTTTACCTAGAGTAGAATAAAAGCATGCTCTACGAATACCAAGTTACGCGACGTTTTCTTCCAGTTCTCTAACCACGTTAGAAAAAACCTGTGCTGTAGATATACCTGGTTATGCGTGATTTGCGTACATTAAATCTAACCCATAAAAACCTATTTGGTATAAAAAGAAACAGGGGATCTTCGCAGAAAAATATGATCCCTTCGTGTGAATTCCGCAGTGAACTATGTTCACATTAATATATGATTTTTCACAGAGCCTTTGCCCTGAAATATGCTCACAGTGAAATATGTTTTCTTTCATATTGTACTCACGATGAAATCTAGTCCCTTTACGTAACCTTCATATAAGCTTGCCATTCAACTACAATTTCTAGCTGTAACCTACATAGAGAATTATGGTTCCTTCACGGAGCCTTTACAGTGTAACATGGATTCTTTTCTGTATCTACACAGTGAAATACCATTTCTTCACAGACCTTTGCAATGAACAGAAACTGAACTGTAAGATATGTCCTAATTTTGTAACAGTTACTTTAAGTTTATGCACTTTTCCTATTTCATCTAGCTTCAGCTTACAATTCCTTACCAGAATGAGGTTTTAGAATCGCTCATGAGTTTTTGTGAATTGCAAATATTTTTAATGTGTTTTTAGAATTGCAAATGAGAAGTAGGAAGTATTTAAGTCACAGTTCCAATGACTTCGAAAGAAAGAGTTAGGATCCTTGAATAGCATGCGTTTGCCTTTTGGTTAAGTCTCTCCAACTGTTACTACGCTTGACCGTATTACGTGCCTTTTGGTAACTTCCATGTTTAACTTAATATTACGGGCCAACTAGTTTAGAATTTGTGTTAGCTTCGGCTAAATCTCTTTAGTTAGTCGTTAGTTAGTTCTCATTTCTTACATTTTTGAGTTTAAGCCGAAGTGGAGGCTTTGTTGTACGCCCTGAGAAAGGAGCCACCTCTGAATCTTTATTTTGAGCAATAAAGGGTAATTAACCCTTCTTAAGTTTACGATTCTGTTTTTGGGCTTAAGCGATTATTCCCTTAGTAGTTCACTAGGTTCCTCAACACTTAGTTAATAGAATACAAGTGAGGAACTACAGAATATTGAAGTATGTTTTTTTTTCAAAAGAACTACATATTGAAATATGTTTTCTTAATAAAATAAAACAAAATTTTTGCAATGAAATATGGTTCATTCACATAATCTTCCTACTGAAATATGCTTTCTTTTCGAAACCTTCACCGAACAATTTGATTCGCAGCGTATATTGCTGAGTGTATGTATTCTAAAATGCATGGAAAATAAAATAATTTTCACCATGTATATTAAGAAGCTTAGGAGACTTCTAAATTGTATCTTAGGGACAGTATATTGAGATTAAAAAAGTAGTTGACACTGCCACATTTTTTACAAAGGTTTCAGTTTAAGTGACGTAGACGTTTATTAAAACTATTTACTAGACTTACGGGCACTACGACACAGTACTGTGCCTTTATTGAACCACAAATTAAAAAACATATGCATCAAAATTCATCGGAAGAGAAGATCAGAGAAAAGTGTATGAAAAGAAAACGTAACCATTAATTCAATATGATACTGCAAAACATCCCCTTCCCCATAAAAACGAAACCTTAGAAAGACGCATTCTTTATTATTTTACCGCCCAGACGGTATATTGGTTAGGGAAGCCGACTGCGATACCAAAGACCCCGGTTTTGAATCACGGAGAAGGCTCGGCTGTATTTGTCTGTCCCCTCGTAGGAGGCAAAGGTGGCCCACCTATTGAATGCCTCCATAATAAAGTGGCAACTATTTCTGGCCCAACGTCTGTGGACGGTTTGGGCCCGCCAATGGAAAAAAAACCCTCTGATGATGGATGGATCAGTGCACGTTTGAAGCATCTGTCCGATTGTCACAATTATTGATATATCTTCCCTCTCCTGTTGCTAACAGGAATATTTTCCTTACGTGGCAGAGATAGGATCGTATGTTAGAAATAATACGCTTATTGGGAAAACAAATACCTACTTCTAAACCAAAGGATATCATTAAGAATTAAACTTGAAATTTTCGATGTTAAAGACGGAAAAAGGATTAATTATCATCAGTATTGTATAAAAAACAGCTAAATTTGGGAATTTTGGTCAAAATGCTTAAAAACATTTTCTTCAAGTAACTCATTTCAAGCAACACATTCCTAATATAGGATTCTTTGTTCTGTATTTTTAATTTCTGGAGTACTAAATATGCATTCAAACTGAAATTTCTTTTTAATAAATTTTCAAAATTTCCTGATTTTGAAAACTATTTGAAGCTTTGAAGGTAAATTCTTCGAGGTGTTAGTTATAGTTCCATCAATGGTTTCGATCTCAGTGGGTGTGCCAAAAGGACAAATGAGGCAAAATATCAATCAAGATAAAATGAAATTATTGAAAACTATTCAAAAACCTTTATTTTATTCTTCTTTTAAAAAAGAAAATTTAATCAAACATTTTTAATATTAAATGGAAATGCCATTAACTCATTTTATAACTTATGTATTTTTTTATCCTCTATTTCCCATTGTAAGGAATTATAGCATTCCCCTATGCATGTTTTTGTCATATTAAGTGATTATCACGTCCATTTAGCCTATTGGAAGATTCATGGTTCAAATCCCACTGAGGACACATTTCGCTATTAATGCTTTCTAGTGCAAAATGGTGATTGGACTATACAGAGATGTCAGAATAAAAAATGTAGTAGGTGATAATTCTTCCCCAACTCTATTTGGCGCCTCGCTTCAGTAGACATTTAAACGAAGGGGGAAATATAAGAAATTATCTCCCTCCCCAATTAGTTCTGTCTGGTTGAAAATGCTTAGAATGTTCAACTAATGGACTCGAAGAGTTGTGATAAGAATCCAGCATAGTTTATTTTTCAGGGTGCGATATGTCTAATAATCTCTGCGACTTCAATATTTTTTTTAAATTTCGGGTAACTATTATTATTCCAACAGTTTACTGTATTCGCTTAACGCGCATTTAGTTGCCGAATGGCTAAAGCTGTAAAAACTGATAGTCCATTCGTGTTCTATTATTACTGGCTGAATGGGCAGGTGCATGAGTTAGTCCAGGAGTTACTCATCTTCAACATAAACACTGGTCACTTTGCCTTAAATGCCATGGAGATACTCTCAAAGGCAGAAAACCAATGTGTGCTTTGCCTCCATTTAGGCTTAGCTGGTGGATTAATTGATTGTGTTATGCGAGGTTTTCCTGTCCAGTTTAGTGTATAAGATCCCTTTTTTCATATAGTTAATTTCCTTCTTGTTAAATATATTTACTTTAAACAACTGAGATATTGCATAATTTTAAAATGAATTTTGCTACAAAATATTATCAATTTTAAGCTAAAAAAGTGCTTCTCATTTGTTAGAGCTTTCAGATCAGAAATACGTAGACGTAAGAATTACAGCATTAAAACATAAGCACTATTAAACTAATCAATTTATTAAAGATATTTCCCGATGCATTTAAATTTATAGCTTTTCCGAATAACTATTATGTTCTGAATAGTTTCCAAAACTTTTCGACTGATCTTATCTCGTTTCTTCTCCAGGAGTGCTCATTTCCGGTGTTTCTAAATTGCACTTTATAGTGTTCTAGAAATTTCCAAGAGAAATTCTTATCTTTCTCATATCCTAGTTTTAATTTTAAATACTTTATGGAAACACCGTGATAAGTTTAAGATGCACTACCATTGTTATATTAGTTTACCAAATGCACAAATATCTCTTGATTAACCTTTTTATGGTTAAAAATGGAATAAAGAAGGTTAGCAGAATTTGTTTTCCTTCTCGTTTGTATATGCGTTTTAGAACTCATTTGCTTTACGATATTCTATGTGTACAGAATGTCCTAGAAAAAAGTCCGTTTTTTTATGAAGGAGAAAGGTTAGTTGAAAACTTACATCGAAAGAAATCTCGGAAAAAAAATTGAAAAGTTTTGAGATTTCCTAATTGTTAAGAATATTTAAGTAAAGTGTGTTGATAAAATGTGTGGATAATGACAGCATGGGGAAGATCTGTAAATAATTTATTAGGTTACAATAACGTAATAAAAGTCTCATAAATTTGTCAATACAAAAAAGGGTGTTAAACAATAATATGCTGTAAAGTCATATTCATTGTCTTAAATCTTGAAATTAGCTAAAAGAGTCAGCAAAAGCAAACAAATCTTAGTAAATGCAAATTGAATACGAAGAAACTGGCTAAACACGTTATTTTTTATCCAGAAATTATAAAACAGATCCTGAAAACGTCTTCAGAACAAAGTCACTGGTGTAGCAACTATTATTTAATTTTTTTCTAAACACTACAAAAACATGTACCTATACAATATAGTTATTAAGATACACACGTAGTATGCTAATAATTATATTATTTCCTAAAGATGTTATGTATGTGAAATATGTATTTACTTAATGCAGCCGAGTTTATTCCATCTGCGGTGGTAAGAAATTGGGGCGAAATACCAGTTCTTTCAGTTTACTGTTTAAAATTTTTTTAGATTTTTCGAACAAGTAGTACAATAAAGTGATACAACTTAATACAGTATATTGGGGAATAATACAGTAGAAAACATGCCACTTAGAAAAGCAATGACAAAAGTTAGGAAATTGTAGTAATAATAAAAAACTAAATATAACTTTTATAGAAAAATAAAATACATCGAAAAGGTTTACATTTTTCTTTATGAAACTACTTATTTTTATATTAAAAACCTTTTTATCTATGCTTGATTTTTTTCTATTTTAAGCAAAATATTTTGCTTCATTATTTGTTTACGATTGGAATATTCTGCACTTCATAAACAAACATCCATGGGGGTTCCATTTGAAATATTCGGAGCATTGCAGGAAAATTTGTGAAATCTGCAGTGACTCCTCTTTTAATTTGCAAACAAGGAGCCATTACTTGAATCTACTAAAATGTTACTGATTAGAATGTTCATGCGAAACAAATCTTGAGTACAGATTACTGGATAAAGGGAATAATAAGCTGCGCAACCCCTGACACTATAACCTTCAGTGCTACTGTGAACTTCAGAAAGTTCAGATCTAATGCAAAACCTATGCAAAATTTTCAGCTTTATTTCAGGACGACGAAAAATAATTAGATTTGATTCTGGAAGGAGAAACTGAATTATTCGGAGTAAATTGGAGTTACGTTGTCAAAATTATTTTTACCATATTCGTTAATAATTATTCCAAGTAATTCTTTTGCAGTATTCGGCATTTTTATAATCCTATTATTTATTTAAAAAGTACAATTTTAGCCGTAGTAATATAAGTGTTGGCAAACAGTATATTAAACCTGATCCATTGGCTGGACTCGTCAGAAAAAATTGAGCTGGTATTTTCAGCTTTGGGTATCAATCTGCTATCGGAAATTATAAAGACAGAAAACTGTGGTAAAAGAACTTTCATGACTCTAATTAATTCATATCAATTTAAATTTGCATTTCGTTTAATATAATTATTGGAAGAAATATAATAGTTTACTGTATTATTTCCTAATCGCTTGTCAATTCAGTATTCCATTCTTTGGACGCCTGGGAAAAACCTTCGAATGAATGATTTCAAAAGATGTGGACATCGCATTCAAGTTTCTTCCTAAAGAAAAGGGTGCGTATTATACAGGGAATATACCTAAAAATTAAAAACTGTAGTTTGAAATTATAGGTTATTATATTATATATTATTAATGCATTATTACTGTACTATTATACGCCGGAGTTACGTTGGATAGAATTCTTAAATCTCTACGATAATTTTCTTAAAAATAATGAAGTAAAAGTTTACTATTTTTTGTACACCTTTACAGATTCTTTCAAAGCCAATTATTTTAAGAATGGCATAGAAAAAACTAATCGTCTCTTCAAATATCTAATGGTTTCCCCATGTGTAACGTGTTTACGAGCCACTTTCCATTAGAAAGTCCTCCACGAAGACATTGTCCTTAGGGAGATAACTTTAATGTACTTTGCCATAACACCTAAAGCAAAACAAACCAATTTAAAGATACATTCATGAATGTTTTCCAAAAAATTAAGCAAAATCCGAAATTTGTATCTTTTAAGAGTTCATATAAGCCTATTAGCAATGTGGCGCTTAGGCTTACTGGATAGCAATATGAAGCGCCTTCAAGCTTCATATTGCTATCCAGATATCACTCAAATTGCAGCAATCTCGGTTTCAAGGAATACTTCCACTAGAGTTACAAAAATTTCTTGCAGTTTCAATTAATCTTTTTAAAGTTTTCAATTTAAATATTTAATATTATTTTTGATTAGGACTCAAAATATCCGAAATGATAAAAAAATCGCAAAGAATGTAGTTTTCGAATCTCGAATCTTGAAGATTTTGAATGCACCATACCCAGACAAAATCTCACAAGCAAGTTAATCGAAAACTTAACAACTCAGTTTGGGAAGATCTTGTGAACTGCAGCTTTAAGTAAAATTGCGGGTGATGTGGAGCAAAATGAAGATCTGAAGAAAATGAAGGCAAATCTGAAACTCCCAAAATGTGCTCTCATAAAATGCTGACAGGAATCAGACGCCAGTTGAATGATATTAAAGGAAAACTTTAAAACTTTTCACATATCAAAGATAGAGAAGCAAAATGGTATATTAATGATAAAAAGTTGTTCCATGAAAGATTATAAAGAAGTTATGGAGAAATTTAAGGAAGAGAAAATTTGCTAAATTTCACAGATTTTGAGCTTGAGCAAATTAATTAAAGGATCAAACACAAACATCAGATCATTATCGATGGTCTACATAGACAGAAGTATACGATGAATTTAATGAAATCTATAAATATCCCATCCTTTTTTCAACATAAGCAATATTCCTGTCCTGTTACAATGATCAGATATCTTAAATGTTCAATAACATCATCATGACAAGAGCTAAAAAGGAAACGTGGAGAAACAAAAGGTGCAAACGGACAAAATTATCAGCCTGTTACATAGAAGGATGCTCAAATTATCCAAAAAAATAAAAATGAAATGCTAAGAAACTACACAAAAATTGCCACCTAAAGTAACTGGGAAAAATCTAATCGACAAAGAGAAAAAAAACAGAACAGGAAGAAAACAATCGAATCAAAAGAAAAATTCGAAATATAGATAAACAAGGGATACAGTGAAGCTGTAAATGTGAGAAGAAATGCCAGATCTCTTATTGAACACTATCATCAAATCACAGAAATTCTTTACGATTTTTAAGAAATCTGCTTTAATTGCTGATAAACTGGAAATTAGCCTGCAGGCTTTGGAAATTTTGTACTAGCGAATTCTGTGGTAAATTCTACCAAACGGATTTCTAATAATAGCTTAGATAATTTCATTGAACTTGTTTATGTTAATTTAAAATATCTTCGGAGACAGAAGGCAAGAAGAAGAGTTTATGAGAAGCTGTCTAGATAACATATTATCGATATCCTACTTCTTAATTTGTATTATTTTAAACCAACAAATCATTATGATTTAAATCTGTAGTTTAACGTTTTGTTTCCTCACCAAAATGCAAATGAGAAGCCATAGCTTAAACTGAGGTTTCTGGAGTGCAAGACAGAGCATATTTCTGATTGCGCATGCAAGATATATTTAGTTCCTGCCAGCTCTGATAGTTGTAAGTATTCGGCTTTGCGTTGTATCGCGGCCGATACCTTGATTTAACACTTACGGTAGAATTACTGAGGCAACTTCAAGTAGTAACTAAATTGTATAATATTTGACTCCTGTTCCAAGTTTTACTTGAATTTGTGTTTTTAGCTGTATCGCCACAAGCTGTAGCGGACGTTATTTGAACAAGAAAGTGCATTAAATGTTCTGAATTCTGTTTAAATAAAAAAGATTGTTAAACCTTTTCACGACTTCGTAGTTACTTCAAATGTAGCAATAATTTCGTTTCACGTCTGTTTATGAACGAATTAATATTTAATCAAGGAAAACTCCATAAGTGAATATTTCAGTATTAATTTTAAAATAGAAAAATAAAAGTTCTCAGAAATTATCTCTTTCATAACAGAAGTTAAGGTATCGCTATTATAATAAAAATGATATTTATTTCGTCGTCATCACAAATCGGACTGAAGCAACACTAGCAGTTAGGTACTATGTTAGCTAAATCAGGTGCTAGATATAATATTCTCATTAATCCGCTTAACAATGTGAACACTCTCATATATGCTAATTACAAAATTCTGATGACAGAGAATAAAATGTTTGTGTTAGTTATAGGCTAACCATTAGATTTTGTCAAGATGAGTAGCTCATTTCTATCGTAAGTAAGTGCTGATTCTTCACACATTACTAGCTTTAAGATATTCGCCTAGAGATAATTTTCAAAACTCTCTTCCTTCTTAATATCAGGCCATTACCACATAAAATTCCATACACTATGCGGATACTAAATCCTGGCACTATCAATTTATAGTTATTAAATGCAATAAATTTCCAAGGAGCTAACAATAAAATTAATTCCTTCTCCTTGAAACTGAATCTTTAATTTCTCTGAGAAGATTCAAACTTCAACAAAAAATTCTACATAAATTTTTGACCAGAAAATATAGCAAATATATTTCTCAGTGGTTATTGAAAGGTCAAAGAAAAGAATCGAACTTAAAAATTGAGGTGGAGAAATATCGAGTCAACAGCTGAAGCAGAATCCATTGCAATATGTGACAAATTTCGAGATTGTTGGCCTAGACAAATTCGAAATGAGATTTTATAATTGGAAACTTCAAATATCCCATCCAACCTCAAACTTTCAGTTTTTCGGTAAACGATCTATATGACTATGCTCTTCTAAATAAAATATTAAAAGTAGCTTCTAAGGTACTATAGAGACATAGGTAAAAAGCATAAAAGGTAACATTTATCAACGCAACACTATTTTAAGATTTTCAAAAACTCAAAAATTCCGTTGAGCCTCCAGATAAGCGATTACGCTGTTTTAAAGCAAATAATAAACGAAATACTACATCAACTTTCAATGAAAAATTTATATTTTATTCATTAATTTTGGCTACCAAATAACTCTTCTTAGTCACTGTTTATTTGCTTTTTCAATGCAGCTGGTGCAAGAAGATATGTCTTCTATTTATTAATAAAAATTTATTTAGTAAGTCTAACCAAGAAAGAATAAGCTTATAATAGCAAGATACGTCTATATATACAGCAGATATGTGAAGAAAAATATCGAGTACGAAAGAGTTTCCTGATATTTCAAAATCCCCGAACAAAACCAAAAAAGTGCAGAGTAATATTTATTCTATCATTCTGGCCGGGAAATTTAAGGAATTGAAACTTAAGGTAAAATATTAATTTGGTTTATGGCTTAGAAGTTCTGCTTATTTCTTGCAAGATAATAAAGTATTTTGCTTGTTTTTTTTTGCATTTCTTGGATTTATTGATTTATGACCAACTCAGTACAGCTATTTTCTCAGTGAGAAGATTGCTTCGTGGAGGAAGTTCTGAGGGAAACTGGTTTGGAATTATATTATTCATAGAGAAACTCACAAAAACCCCCCATATTGCCAGCTCGCTTGCTAGTAATTTCACTATGTGGAAATGTCAGCGCTCAGTGTATAAAGTATTTCTCCCGCCTTCTTCGCATGCCTTCATGGTGTAGTGGTCAGCACGCTCGGCGCGTATTCGAGAGGTCCGTGATTCCAGTCCCAGCGAGGGCATTGCTCATTTTTCATGTCTCCTGCTTCGATACTCACATGAAGCGATGCTGTTGTGATTGGCTAATGAAAAATTTCAGATAAAGTAACTATTTGTAAATTCATGAGAGCTTTTCTATAGATAAATTGAAAAAAATTTTCATAAAATCATTTAATGACTTAATGTACAATTAAAAGACGGCTGCATGTTTTATAAATTAATTAAATAGCTGAAAAGATGATCACAGCCTTATTGCCTCTTACATATCATCTTAATATTTATAGAGTGTAGATTTAGCAAACAATAGATTTCAATAAACTAGATTAGAAAAGAATTATACTAGAATTTTGGGAACTATAATAGTAAAATATACGCGGTTATTGATGATGCAATTCACAGCAGTATTTATTCTCTTCTCATGTTAATTTAAGAATTCATTAATATTGCTAATAAAGCCATTAGCATGTGTTCTAGACAATATATTAGAAAGGTAAATACATTACCTGTATTCTTATCGTCGTTTATTCTGAATTCGTTGTTATTTGAGAGATAAACATCTGTCACTTAACAATTGCAAATAAACTTGTAAAAGGGATTGTGTTATTTCAGCCTAAAACAGCTCAGCATCAAATCAATATTTATATCAAGAAAACACAAACAAATTCTTGGTGAAACGTAACAACTATGATACAACAAATCATTACTATTCTGTCGTTTCTCCGCAGTTGCTTAAGATGTGAATGTCAATAACTGGTAATGGCATATTTTGCATTGAAAATTATTTGCTGATAACTTCGATGTCTTTTAAACGGCTTCTTTGGTTCATTTATATTTTATATGAATTCTGCTAGCTTTTTATATTTTAAGCAGGATTTTAGAAACCAGAAATAAAGGCTACTTGATTGAGCATTTACATATGTTATATACATTAGTTTTATGCTACCCAAGACAAAATTTTGTTTTTAGCTGTTTTAATTTAGTAAATAAAAACATTAATTAACGAAGTAGCGGACTTTTACATTGAAAATTATTGGTATTCAGTATTATGATAAATTATCACAAACCTGAGAAACACAATATTTAATGTTATATCCAAATAAACAGTTAAGTACAGCCGTAGACACTTTTAGTCAGGTTCAATTAGATAACACTATCTAAAATTTCGAGACAGAACACATGATCATATCGACACCGTAGAGACATTAGGTTATTTTCAAGCGAGACACATGAAAAATGTGCAATGCCATCGCCGAAACTCGAACTTCTCGAATACACGCCGAGTGTACTTCCGTTGCACCACAAAGGCATGCCGGAAGGAGGGAGAAAGTACCTTATATATTCCCTTTTTAAAGGACGTCTTGGGATTAGGGTATCCACCGCCAAATCCTGGTGGTGAAGAATCATACTCCACCACTTTTTAGTTCGGGCGCTCCTGTAGGGGTATTAGGATGTTTTGAAGCAGGAGACGTGAAAAATGTGTACTGTCCTCTCCGCGACTCGAACCCTGGACCTCTCAAATACGCGACGAGTGCGCTTCCAATTACACTACGAAAGCATGTACAAAGGAGGAAGACAATAACTTATAACAGAAACATTTATTTTAATATACGAGTTCCTAAGTACCCCATTAACATATTCAGTTCTCAATAAATGTACAATTAACAACTTTATCTTAATCTCGAAACTAAACACTTTAATAAATACTAGCATTCAAAAATTCAGGTTTACATAATCATCTCAACCTGAAATGAATGCAGCACTTGGTAGGATTTCTGATAGTGCTATGATGCATAGTGTGGCTATGATTGAGAATGATATAATTATAAGGAGTTATGATGAATTGAAAAATATTAGGAAAGCTGTGGGTTAGATTATAGGTGCCTTTAAAAAATAATGAGAATGGATAAGATGGTATTAAATTGTAAAAGAATGATGTAAAGAAAAGTTTTTAGAAAACAGAGGAACAAAGTATTCCTGAAACCTGCTGCTCCTGATATTGATGCCGTCTTCCTGTTAACAGCCAGCATATGTAAATATCGAAATTTTGGACTCTTATTATACGAAAGGTGGAGATATTGTTTTATGGATAAGAATGACTCAAAGAAATTTCGTAAGGCTATTGAAGAACAACGAAATTTGGGAATACGGTAGAAGTTAGGAGTAAGAAGTTTATCACATCAAGAGTTATTATTCTTAGTGTTCCTGATTTCATACAAAATGAAGAAACTGTGGAAAAGTTTAAATCGGATTGCACTTTGTAGGGCCTTCCCAGGGAATCGACTGGGGTTTAACCCCAGACATTCTCGTCCTGTCGTTAGAATGACTCGGCTTCTAAGGTACATAATCAGTCTTCACAGTGGCTAGAACCATCGTTTATTCGAGTTCAGGCTCGGTTCAGGTTCGGCTCGGCAGGGTTCAGGCTCGGCATTGACAGTACTGGTATTGTCTTGTCTGCCCCTTGGTTGTGGGGACGTTACGCGATGAGATATCAAAGCTTGTTCTTGGGGGTTTGGCTCCCCTTGGTCAACACAAGGGGACAGTCTTTGACCTGCCTTCGTTCCCTTTGTACGTTACTGCTTGCCTGTCGCCATTGACTTGTGATTCATAAACCTTGACTATGTGCAATTTCGTCCCCCTGGGTTGACCGAGGGGATATGACTTCTTGTATCACCTTTCGGGGTTGGGCTATTTATAACCGTGTAAGGGCTTCACAAAGCCCAGGTCTGGGAGTCCCTATCCCCAGTGTACTGTACTGCTCCTTGTAAGGATTGTGCCTGTGACTATCTGTAACTTGTGGTAAATCCTTGAAAACAGAGCCAGGTTAAAAATATTGATCAGAATGTTCATATTAAGGAGAAAGATCCACTAAAAGAAAGAACTAGCTGCATATAAAATTGATAGATTCAATGTAAGAAAGAACTAGCTGAATTAAAAAAATATAAAGATAATAAAACGCCAAAATAAAATGGAATTTTTTGTTGAAAGCGCAAAATATTATGGAGGATTTCTTTGAGCGACTAGTGGTATAAGTCGTGTCACAGAAACGATTGTGAGAGAAGAAGGTAACACCGATGTGAATATTGTTCAGGGCAATCTAAATGGAATTTAATAAACAGTGGCTCTGTTAAAGATAGTGTTTTAGATGCGGATTTGTTACAAGATGATAGATGTGTTTTGTAAGAACTACAGTTAAGTATGAAAAAACTGGCAATGTGCTTAAGAAGCTACGTAATCGTAGTGGCCCAGGACCGAATAGGATAGTGGTTGCTGATGTTAAAATTTTTATTTTGGATATATTCTGATTTCTTTGTTTTATTACATAATAAGCGTCTTGATTTATGCTTTTTTCTAAATTGTGGAAAAATTCTTGAGATTTGTTAATTCCAATGCCTAGTGGGGCGATTAGACCTATAAATAATATAAAATGTTTGATAAAATTTTGTGCAAAAGTTTTAGATAAGTTACTCGCGAAGAGATTGTATTATATTTTGTTAAAAAGTGGTTTTGTGTCATCAAAACAATATGGATTTACACAAGGTCTCTCCACGAAAAATGCTCTTTCCACAGTTATACGAGTATTCCTTAATTATACGTATAAATTATAACAAAAAAATTTCCTTCATTAAGTAACTAACAAGCTGGTAACAATCACACTGTTTTTCTTCTTTAGCTAATTATTCAGTAGATTACTTATATTGTTACGAATTTTGTATTTATTTACATATTTTTAGTAGAATTATAATTAAAATTGTTTTATTTCCCGCGCAATGCAGCACGAGACATATTTTAAGAGAAAGCTAAGCCGGAAAATTAAAAATACAGGAGCATGTGCATTTAACATTTAATAAATAGATATCTCAGTAATTTATATTTAATTTGAATAAATGTAATTGGCTGTTATGGTGGCTGTAACCGTAACTCTTTTGCATTCCAGAAATCTAGAGAAACAGAAATTACTAGAATATTTCGTGACCAGTTTAAAGCTATAAAAAGCCAGACAGAGAACATCTCATCTCAGTGTTTTAGTTAGCTGCTGTGTTATTGTTGATCGGATTAGCTTTCTCTGCTCTGTGGATTGCATTCTATTTAACGTTTTGATAGTCTGAAAGATAACTACTGATTATTATTATTGTGTGATATTGTGATATTGTAAGAATACCTCTGAGCAGAAATCCAGCGTTCTGTTATATTTCTTTTGATAAGAAGGAATTTTATTAACCTCTTATTGGACTTGGGCATTCAATCTATTACGAACACGTGCGCACGCAACGATATTAAACACTTTGTTAAATAAGGTTCTTGTAAGCTTCGTATTAAGCAATTTTAGCCAATATTAGTGGTCTGAGTAAGCTGAGTTCTGAATTTTATTAGTTCCCTTAGTTAGACTCATTTTTTAAAACTTAAACTGTTTCCAGATTGTTGCTGTTTATCAGGAGGTAACACCACCCAAATGATGAAACATCTGTTAATAAAATACGTATAAGTATGTATGTTTGTTATTATTTTGAATGACCAGTTATTTTATGATTTAGTTCTTTACTGTCACTTCTCTTCTCATTTCCCTGTCAGAATGCAAATTAATTTTAGAATATATAAGGAAAGATATTCGGATTGTAAGAGCGAACGTGTTTATGCCTCTCGAGACCACGTTGCTAGCTTTTCCTATCTCAGATAAGATTGTATTATTTGGATTGTTTATAGTTACCGATATTTAAATTGTTACGTCGATGAGAGGTTTGAGCCAACTTCGCGTTAAGTCATTTTTGTGTAACACTTGATAACTAAGTTTTAAATTTGAATTTTCTGTTACTTTAAGTTACATACCACAAGTAGTTGGCTATTTGTAAGCACGAGTCGTACATTTATGCTTCAGTTGTGATTTCATAAAAAGGTTTATTTTAAAAACCTTTTTAAGCCTTTGTAGTTCTTTTCAGACGAGCGGTATTTTTCTCCAAGTCTTTTAGGAGTTTAGGTTTAGTTTATGCTAGCAAAGATGGCCAAACTCCGTAAATAATAAAGCAATTATCAATAAAAACAGCTAAAATATTAACAATAATAAGAGGGTTTGGGAAATTGATTTCAAATTGTATCATAATTTGAGGGACAAAAAAATGAATTTACTTTTTTTACTTAAATGAATCTCATTATTATGAATCAGACGGTATTAAAATAGTTTCGGCTGTAGCGAATACTGTAGTTGCAACACAATGCCAGAAAACAAGGTTTTTCTCTTGTTTACAAAACAGCAGGAAAAGAAACTGAATTGTCAATTACTATTTAATTATTGTAACGGAACTGCATAATCAATAAAATCGATTGTAAGAAAGGCATTAGAAGCATCACTTTTCCTTCCGTCATGATTTGCGAAAGTGTTGAATAACATGATAATAGCAGAAAAGACAGAATACAATTACCTAGAGAAAGTAACTGAAATAAGCGATTTTTCTAGACGAGAAACTGTGTCTGCATTTAAAACAGAGCGAATGAGAAGATTAAGTTTTTAATTTTTATACAAATGAAGGGAACTTAAAATATCTCCTGGATATTGTTCGGAGAACAGCCTTGGTTGCGCCAACTTGGCTTCTTTAAGGGTATGGGCGACATTTCATCATGCCAACGGAAGTAAATACTACAAATAGTCAAAAACTACAGAATACATACTACAATAATAAATGCTACAGTAATAAATACTAATAATAAATACTACAGATAATAATACTACAGATAATCCTTTAGCAAGGGAAAAGTATTACGGCTGTCTGCCTAGAGCAAATACGTCATCAAATGACAACAATTGCCTGCCATACCACAATAAGCTGTTTCTCCCTTTTTGGCGTAAAGGCTGTTCTCCAAACAATATCCTATCTCCTTTCATTTTAAGAAGGAATGTTTGCTAAACTCATAAGCACGAAATGAAACATGGAAAAATTTAATGAGATTTAATATAATTAATATAATATTTGATAATATATTAAGTTTGTGCAGATTTATTTGTGTATAAATTATTTTGCTGCAACAGAAAGAATCAAACAGCTAAATGTTTAGTTAAAGAAGAAGAAATTGTATGTAACGTAACAACACTGATATGATAAAACTGTAGAGAAATTAGGTTATTTCGGAAGCAGGAGATGTGAAAAATGAGCAATGCCTTCGCCGAGACTCGAACCGCGGACCTCTGGAATACGCGCCTAGCGTGCTTTGTCAGCCGTTATTACACCGCGTAAACCGGGTATACCATGAAGGCATGCGAAGAAGGCGGGAGAAATACCTTACAGAACGAACCTACTATAAATAAAACAGTAAAGCTTATTCATGTTACTAGATAAGACGTCGTTTCTGTATTCATTATGCCTGTAACTTCTATTTTGAATCAGAATTCATCAGAAGACAAATTAGAGGAAGCTTAGATGCGAAAGTCTGTGTAATTTAGCGAAAAGAGGGCTTTGGCAATTTATCACAAAGCAGCTTGTTTCGTGATCCATCCACTGCTCGCCAGTTTGGATTTGATTAGTTATTTCTTGCAATTGCTAGCGCTTAGATCTAAAAGTCGCTGGCACCTGCAGCTGGATTGTTTAGTTATTTGTTGTGTCGTGTGTCGCACATTTGCAATATTTGTATTTTTAAGATCCCACAAACGGTGGTGGATAAGTCTTGTCAAATTTCAGCTGTAGCTATAAGAGGTAGTTTTAACAAACTTTTATACCAATTTGTCTTGCGTATTCGATTGATAATTCTATGTAAGTGCGAAGATGAGAATTTGTCGGAAGCCCACGGAGGTTAAACTTACTGTAATTAATAGGTAATTAGTTTAACCTAAAAAGTGATAGTAAAATTCACAGTTTGTTGTACAGCAAAATAGTACCAAAATTTTAACTATAAGATTTCAAATGATTATTTTTGTTGATATGGGCTTGAGAGATTGAAAAGAAAATGTTAATCATTGTGATGCAAAATTATATTACTAGATTAAATAATATTTTGTTTATTTTTGAGGATTAAAATTCTTTATTCATAATAAGGATCTGATTATCATTACAAGCGTCTGTGACACGACAGTCCTAATTCAAATGTAGTTTCTTCTGAGCACTTGTTACGAAACTATAAGAAACTTTGTTCAATGTACAGTGCTTAATGTTCTTGGATAAAATGTGTAGATTGCATATCGAATTCTAAGACCGCAAGTACTCTAATTCGTCAAATGTTATTTTAAGTCGGCAGTTTTAAACTTTATCAATTCAAGAACCTGATAAATTTGCATTTTGCATAAAATGTAAAGGGCGTATGGAAGGAAGAATGCTTAAGAAGGTGTAAAAATCATAAACTCTATTCCCACCTGTGGAGCAGGATTTAAGCCGTAGCCTAAAACAGCGTATGCATGAATGTGCAACTGACTCTTCAAAATTCTCGACCGAGTGTCAGCTCATGTTTCTTTCGCTGCGCCTGGTTGGTTGAGCAGTTAGAATATTTGGAAAAAAATCCTTACAGTAACGTAGATTGACAAACAGGTACACTGCAGAAAAAAAAGGGACAGTTCTTTATCTCCCATTCTACTGGAGCGATTGACGAAATTGGAATTGCGTTTTTCATGTCTTGAAAGCACGACTTAGGATGTATTAGGATTAGATTTATATATAGCATTGTTCTAGCATAGGCATTTTGGCATAAAATCGGACTTTTTCTGAATTAACATAACAATTCTTTTCCATATTTCTATTCTACGATTTAAATTATGCCTAAACATACAATTTTGTAAAATTTGATGCGAAATTTACGGAGAAATTCACAAATTTATCTCGGCATTTTCTTTTTATATCGGCATTTTTTTTAAGTTTACGCCAAGAATAGTTCACTTGGCGAACTTTCTAATACATGGCAACCCCTTTTCCTTTCCCTTCCATTGTGCAGGACCGGAAAAAAAGTCACATCACTCCTGGCTTTTTACATTGGGCGTGAGAGATATTAATAAATATAAACCAAATTCAATTAACACGAGCTAAAATTTTGAGAGCTAATTTTTCAAAAACTACTCGTGCGATTTTTACAAAACTTGGCAGTTTGGCGTAATTTGAGTGCTAGAATCGAAATACAGAAAAACATGGCATGCCATTTCAGAAAAGTCCGATTTTGTGTCAAAATACCTATATTAGAACAAAAATATATAAATATATACATCTAATACATACAAGTATATAAATCTAATACATATCCTAAGTCGCGCTTTCGAGACATGAAAAACGCAAGTTGAATTTCGTCAATCGGCCCAGTAGAACGGGAGATATAGAACTGTCCCATTTTTTTGCGCGGTGTACCTCACCACCAGTCAGGGTCAAATTAAAATAATTAAAAACAAATTTATAAACCTCATTGGTTTGTAGAGACTAGCTGGAACGTAAAATTCCCTTGGATACAATCTAATTATTTCTATCAAGGCTACAGCATTCTGTGTCAAACCAACTAAAATACAAATCAAGATTTTATTTACTATTTCGGCCAACGTCTGGCAATTCTAATTCACTAGAGCAGCAGAGTTCTCTAAACAGCAGGTTATGCCACGTGCGCAGCCGAACTTCTCTATTAGGACTCCTGCGGTTGTAAATTCCTTCTGTCAATTTACGCTAAACCACTTGCCAATTAAACTTTTGTAATTCTATGGAGTGAGAGAGCATATGACGAAAGGAGGTACCTATATTTTAATCGTTAATACACATGAAATAAAATATCACGAAATTAGCTTTGTTAAATATAAAATACTCTAATTATAACTTTTTAAAATTAAATTAAATTTTCTTATTATTTTCTGTCAAAAAGATAGTATTGTCTCTTTGTTAGACGAAGAATACTTGATTCAATGTCTAAAAAGTTGTATGCGTGAACATAATTGCATACTCCATAGATTTCGATATTTATCCCCTATAAACTAGGAAGAGTTATTTCGCTTTATTACTGATTACTCGTTTGAGTTTTTATCTTCAAATCAAAATGAAGTTGTTTTTACTTGGATTAAATTTTATTCCTCTATAATAGTAACTCATAGATATCGTCAAGTGCAATATGTAAAGTGATTAAAGTCCATCTACAGATTTAGAGATCTGCAAATGAAAAGAAATGGATTTGGTACTAATAGGTATTTATTTAAAATGTAATATTAAGTTTATTTCGAAATGCGTTAGAGATACTTCAGTCAGAATAAAATTATTTCGTCCACAGAAGAAATCTTAAATCTAAGGAAATAAATGCGTATATAATCTTAGCTTAGTTATACTTAAAATAGGAAAAAAATTTAAAATTTTAAAACTGGCAACACTAGATATTTACATTTTGATTTTAAAACGATATCATTATTTTACAGTTTAAATATTTTCTTTTATTTATGTATGGTTGTAATAACTTCTGAAAATTAAAATTCATGATAGTAAATAATTAAAATTTGCTGAATATTATATAATTATTCTAAATAGATTTCGCAAAAGAGATTTCTTATTCCAAAAATCAAGAGCTAGCTAACGTTATAATGTGCAAGCCAGTTATTAAAACATAATTTTAAAATGCTTGGCAACTACTTTGAATGTTGTTACTAGAATTCAAACTGTTTTATATACAAAAAGTTATCCAGCCTTGTAATGGCTTCCAAATATTTTTCAACTTCTCATGAAACATGTGTTCATGTTCACAATGTAAGGAGATGCAATTGTGACTGTTTTTGCATTCAAGAGGCAAAAGTAACTGAACCATCGAGTTCGGATGAAGAAATTTCCGAAAGTTCCGACATATCACTGACATCTGAACGGATATCGCTGACATCTGGAGGAGTATGTATCTATTTGTTGCATCTTGTTTTTTGTCTTCATATTTATTTCTAATTTTTTTCACTTCGAGGTCTATTCTTAACAGCCTAATTTCGTTTTTTTAGAGTAATCACAATACGTTTCTGGGACTAGAAACAGGACAGATTTGGGACTGTTAACGGCTTACATACTGGAGATATCTAGCCACGCATTGAGAAGAATTGTCAGATATCTCTAGCACTTAGGCCTTTAACTATTACATAAGCCACTATTATTATCAGTGTAGCTTATTCATTTCTTTACATTGCAGAGCTCGGGTCTAGTCAAACGTGACTTAACTAGTGATAGCCTGCGATTTTATAATAGTTCAAATAATTACCATTCTATGATAGTTATATTTCTTAATTATCATTAATGAGTATTTCTGTCGTCAGAAACAGCTTTGGCGCAGAGCTGTTGGTGCTTTTGAGCTGGACATATTTGAGAAAATTTATGTCGCGAATATATACGTATGGTGGAGGCTGAATATATTTAATTCCTTATTTTTGCCATAAATCATGTACTTACTAATATAGTGTCACCAAAGGAATTGGTCATCAGAGTTTCAGATAATTAGAAGATGTAAAAATTTCCGTAAGTATATTTTCTTTAATTCTACAAATTATACTCAAGTAAAAGAAATAAGGTAACAAACAGAATAAGTACCTATAAAATTTGGAATTGCGCTCCTTTTGTTATGTTTATTAGTGCATAAGTAACATTAAATAATTTTAAACTTTAATATATTTCCTTTTCTGTAACCGAAATTTGAAGATAGTTGGACATTTCTAAACATATGCTTATTGGTCTGAGTTTCGATTCAACCTAAGCTACATTAAATGGCCATAAATAATATAAGAAATATTCGATTACATCAGAAAATGTTTCAAAGATATAAATAGATTGGAAAAAGATAAAGAGAAGTTATTCTTATGTAACATATATCAAGACTTTTTTAATGTATGAGCAATTCCTTTGATGAAAATTTTATGTGTCGTCAACGTTTTGAGGAGTTCGTAGTCATCAATCAACATTCTCAGTACTTTAACTCGTTTTTAAATGTTTATGCAAACATCTAAATCAGAATAGGTACTTTCCTTTGCGCTGATGCAAATATCACCAAGCAGACTTTATTGGCAACAAGACAATACAATCAAAACTTTGATAATGTTGCTCTCGCCAAGCAAACTTTATTGATGACAACACACAGTATACACATAAAAAAATGTTAACACATTAGTTCTGAGATATTTTTACTTAGGCATAAACATTTTAACATCTTTTAAAAATTTCTCAGCTTGATCTTTCATTTCCTTTCTCCGCATAGATGTAGCGAGACTTCCCAGATGATGACGTGCCGTTCCTTTGTGTTTCTTATTTCGCCATTTGGCGCTATCCCACAATATTTCTATTTTTTGTGTACGTTTCAGTTTCCGAATCGATAAAACTGTATTCATGATTCACTCGGATATGTTCGAAACTTTCCTCTTCCAGTTTTTCAGTGCAGTATGATTCCCACGAATTGGAATGTATTATAGTTCCTTTTTCGATATTTTCCTTAATTCCTTTAATGTGATGCTCATAGATAGGTTTGGCACCTTCAAAAGGAAACATTCTTTTGTTTCACGGCAGACTCCACCAAAAATCCCCTGTTGGGGCACAATCCGTCCCTCATTGTTTTTGCCGCTTCGTGAACATATACTTCCTTCCACTTCGGCGATCATACCAAGTCTTCCTATTTTCCGTTATTGACGTTTAAGTAAAGAATCCACCCACAGCGCCACTGAATTTCGTCACCGAAATACAATTTTATTTCTTGATTTTTATTACAAGTAGCAATACTAGGCAAAACGTCATTCTCTTGAACGAATCTGAAAGATTCTCCTACTCTGGGCAAATCCCAAATTTTCATGTGTTCATATGTAGGAGCCTTAGGAAAAAGACGTGACTGGTAAAAATGGCCGCAACTCGCTTTGAAAATGTAGCTGTAAAAGGTTACCAACGGAGATATTTCGCTTGGCGACAATTGCATCAATTTTGACGAATTTATCGCCTGCTCCGGCGAAATGAAAAAGTACCTCAGAATAAAATGTTTATAATAATTTCTCTAAATTAAAAAAAAAATTTGACTACATTTAGATTTTTAAATCTTTCTTGATTGAAGTTAAAGTTCTAAGATTTCTGTTGTGAAAAGAAAAATTTTGCGGGTTTTTATTATTAATTTTTAAATTTAAACTTGCAAACTCAACCTCTCCTGGTGCCATGACAAACTAAAAAAAAAGCACTAAAAATACTCATAAAAATATAATGAGTTCAATAAAATCAACACATAGAGACTGGTGTTTGAAAACAAATTAATTAATACCTTAAGCAAGATTAAATTTTCATAAATCCTCACACAGTAAATTAAGTTTTATCATATCAACTCTCAACTCTTAAGTTCAATGAAATGAAAAATCCTCCCTGGCGTTTTGTTAAACTCAAAATATTAATATTCATGTAAAATGCATTACCGACACTGAATCATTAACATACTATCTCTCACTAAACTAATTAATCAGCTTTGCTTCCTGTAAACACACAAATTTCAATACATCCTTAGAGATAGCCGCAAACACGTAAAAGTAAAACACAGAACAGTTCAAAACACCAGGGAGAAATAAATCTCACACACTAAGAAGTCAAAACACCAGTTAAATTAATATATCTGATCGTATAGTCATAAATAACATTAAATTCTCCTACGCTCGCAATAAACTACCCAGGTTCGAATGGAAGTTTAACCATGTTTTCCGAAAGGATCACATGGGTGACCTACAGTAGACCACAAGATAAAACAAAAAAAACATACAATAGTAAAACAAATAAAAACATTTATTTAATATTCCAAAAGATTATCCATTCAGAATAGCTGGCCAGACTACCCCTACAAACATTTACTAAAAATTACTCACAATTCTTCATGCGACAATCTAAACCATGATCAATATTGTATTCAAAATTATTAATTACGTATCTTACAATAATTTCGTAATTATCACTGAACCATACTTAAGTAGTCTGAAACATTTTTTATTTCTGTAAATATTTCCAAATCTTTACCAAAATCTTAATGAAACAATTTACACTTTCTATTAATCCTAGAAGGTTACTCAAGCATTTAAACTCACACTACATATACAAATATTTTAAATCAATTTTCGTAAAGTGAAAGATGAAGATTTTCCCTCATAATCGATTTCACAAAATCCTAAATCAGTTAAGGGCAATAAGTTTGAGGACACATATAGAATTAAATACAAAATCAAAAAAATAATCAACTCACGGTGGAGAAAAATTTCCTGCCCAGATTTCGTCTCCCTAATTGTCTACGAAACGCACGTAAAGAAGTTCAAAGATCTTTCTTCATCACTGCCGCACCAAATAGTCAATTCTTCTGTTGTAGAAAACTTCCTCATGGATATAGTCCTTCTGCATTCAAGGAGGTCCAACTTAGCATGAATGTCCACCAACATTTCGATGATGTCCTCAACAAAGAAAAATGGAAGCCGCAGTAATCGGTATGTGAAAGCCCACCGACTTCTGAATGATGTTCTCGCTGAAGATAAGTGCAAGTCACAGTAATCTGCATTCAAAACACATTATTTTTCCTCAAGGAAAAAACATCAGTGAGAATAGGACATAGCCGCAGACTTCTGGCTGCATTCAGAAAGGATTCGCCGACGACGATACGATGGGAGCCCGCATCGTTCTCGGGCCAATTCTCGTACGGACAACCCCGAGAGGGGGCCGCCGGGCCCTCTCTCCTCAAAAGGGACTCGTAAAGATTCACAAAATCTTGAAAAATCTCCGCTCGCCACGGGAGCGACCAAATTTAAAACCTCGTGACGCTCAAAAAGTGCACCGCCTCTATAATTACTATTGGTTAAAAAAAATCCATAAAATTAAAACTCACCAATGCTACACAAAACAGTAACCCTCCTAACCACTAGAAACAGACCAATAAATACCCAACGAAATTCTAAGAAAATCAGTCCTATCCTTTCACAATGACAAGCCCCCTTATTTTTCGAACTCAAAAACAAAGTAGTAAATCTGTTAACGATGCGACTCTTCAGACAGATCCCAAATTTTTGCACCCTCATAATTCTATCAAGAATCGGCGCCGCTAAGCGGATCGCCTTTGAACGAGAAAAACACAGGTTCGTCCCCGCAAGAAAAGGGGACGAAAAAATGCAGCTGGTCGCTGACCCTTGACCCCAAAATTCTCCTCCCGTGAGAACGCAAAAACAGGCTATCGCTGTCTGCTAACTTAATAAATTTTACCCAAATCAAAAGAAATAATTTAGCGACAGTATAATTTAAAACTTACATCTCTAACATGAACATCAAAATTTTACTATTCACTGTAAATTAATAAAATTTATAAGCACTGTAAAACAGTAATTAATAAATCTACACTACATTTCTGAAGAATAGTGAAGTTCACTCAATAACTTATTTTCCAAGCTACTAGTTTTGATTTATGACGTGTTCACCAGAACGTTTCGTAATGAAAATGGCAGACTTTATTAGACAGCTTTTTAGACAGCTTATTTCCTTACAAAAAGAAGCTATGCCTTCTACACTTGCATACATTCCTAATATATTTACTAAAAGATCTGGCTGCATTTAGAAATTTAATAAGCTCAATTAAAAAGTAATTTAATATACTATTTACATCAATAATTCATTTAATATTATTCCCTACAGTTTCTGAGAAGTGGAAATGCAAGACGCATATTTCAACGAATAACACTGAACTATATGTTTTTGCTTTCACAGCTCTTGAATTGCCATTTTAACTTCCCTTCAATTTAGACCTCAGTGCTTTTATCCTAGTCTCATATTTCGCATTATTCGTAGATTTAGAATCAATAAATGTTACCGTTAACGTATTTTCATACTTAGATTCATCGAAATTTCAGAAGCATAAATTCTAGCAACTATGCAAACAGCAATCCTTCAGTCACGCAGTGTCATCAGTTTCGTATGCGTTCGTTTTGTTACATTCAATGTTTCAACAGTTTTTGGAATAAATCATGATACTTTTTGCCTTAATTGCTAAGGAGGACAACGATGAAATGCTTTTGGTAAATAGCCGGTACACGGTGCTGAGTTTGTGCAATTATCTGATTTTTTAAGCGGAAACTGATCGCTGTGTAGATGGGAAGAAGAACAGTACAAAAATATACAAGGAAGGGGCACCAAATTTTATGAGTAATTATATACTTTTTTTCTTTCTTGGAGCGAGAAAGATGGTCCACAAGTTTGACTCTTTTGCGCGCCTCGAGTTTGACAGTTGTAGAGGTTATAATGTAATAGACAATTGGTTAATGTATTTTTTGTTACGTAAGATATACAGCACAGTGACAAAAATAAACTGAAATCCTATCTTGATGCAAATATATAAAAATTCTGATGTACAAAGCAATGAAACACAAAAATTTAACAGGAGCATAAAATTAAATTAAATATCAGGAAAGAGCAATAAATTATTAGTAAGGAAGAGCATGATGAGTTTTAGTAGTCATTAATTGTCTTTACAGTCATAGGTATGCTCTGATATAGAGCGATAACATCTGTGCTTTTTATGTTTTTTATTTTAATATGACTTTTAGAATATAGTGTGATATATTAAAAAGTTATGCTCCCTATTTCACAGCCGATAATTATTTTAAAATATTTTAAAATTTTATTTTGGGTTTTAAAATTGTAAGGTATTTTTTCCTATTTACTGCGTACCTTCTGATGTAATTAGAAAGCACATCCGTCTGGTAATCAAAAGGCCCGGAGTTCGGATCCTGGTATATTCCCCACCTTCCACAAGCCCAATGGCACTCCAGAGTGGTGCTTGAACTAAAATGCTGTGCTGCATAATTTGTCACCAGCAAGATTTGGGGACTGGAGTCTTTCCACCCTAATCAGCACTTAAATGGAGAGAGTTATAAAGTATTTCTCCCTTCTTACTGCTTGCTTTAATGGTTTAAGCGGAAAGCAAGTCCGGCTAACACTCAGAATTCAGTTAAGGCGAGGGACGGCTCGTTTTTCATCTTTCTTGTTCTGAAGAAACTTAATGACACCAGAAAACGATCTTTAAAGAAAGAATTAGTGCTTTTTCTATTGCATTTATATGCAAAGTTTTAGTTTCCTGTTTTTGTAGTTTCCAGCAAGTTATTTTGATATCATTTACTAAATGTTCTGTATTTAATTTCTTATTTGGGAAATAGGATTTGAAATTTCTTAAAAAGGAGTATTAAATTACTCCCTTTAAAGTGTTTCTTTCTGTTACTAAATACAATTTTAACCACTAGCAACCAACCTTAGGGAGTTAGAATCTCTCAATTTAAGTAACCTTTGCTAAGATTTTAATCGAATTGATTACTCTTAATAAGTATAAAAATGTATTAAATTTCCTTTAATTTTAAATTTAGGAAAAAAAATCTTTCTTATAAGACTGACATTAGTCTGCGACTGAGATTTACTTAATTATAAACTTCAGACTGGCCTGGCTGTTTAAGGGTCAATTACAGATAGTCAAATAAAATGCACAGTTTCTTATGAAAGGATTTTGAGAATAATATACAACTTGATAACTAAAAAATTATTATTCTTGACCCTGATCGGGTGTTCTAACCTGAAGGTTGATCATCACCGGTTTGAATATTTTATGACTATGTATTTCGCTGTTATATTTTCAGGATGAAGAAACAAACATCCCATATACTTTGTGTATCAATATTCCAGTTATTTCTTCAATTCCTTCTGTATCGTCCCAGTTTTCTACGTTGCAATTGAAATCTAAAGATGAAACAGACGATGAAGATGAAAGAAATGGTGATGATTTACATTCTTGTTTTAAAGAAGTGAATTTGCCTGCCATTTGGGATCCTAATTTAGGACTTACAAGATTTTGGCCTCCGTTGAATAGATCGTACACGTATGTATATTTAAATTATCTGTTGAATTTTATTATCATAAATATTATTACTATTTTCATACCATCTCATGTTGTATATTTTCTATCTTGTGCATTTTCTGGATGATACACTTGATGATAAACTTGTCTGTAGCTTTTCTTATGTAGCCAAAAGATTTTAAGCCGTTTCTGTGTTATATGATAAGACAAAAGACTCTAATTTCAATGTAAATTACTCATATAACAGCATAATATTTAAATATTCATATCGCTTTGAGTTTGATATTTCCGTGTAACAATAAGAAGCTAATAGTACACAATTCATATATTAATGCTAATAATGTTGTCACGAGGTAAATGAGATATCATAAAATGAGAGTTTTCTTTCAGTTCCATTATTACCTTTTATAAAGCAAATAAATATAAATCACATACCCTTTTTGGAAGGACTATATGTACTAATTCATAACAAAAAAATTAGCGGAACTTAAATTATCCAGATTAACTGAAGCTGCAGTCCGTTTAAATAAATGAGTTTTTTCTTTACGGAAAATATGTGCATTCTGTATTGCAAATGAGAACACTTTATTTTCATGTCAACAATGATAACCAAATTTTAAAAAAATTATTTCTGTTAAAGAAAATGTAAAACGAACCAAGTCTCAATCTGTTTGTTCAGTCTGTTTTTAACAAAAAAAGTTATGATTATGAAATGACTACATCTGCTCATGCTATGCAATGTTTTCTCTGTTACCATTTACGAGGCAGTATGTATTTGTTTCATCCGTTAATATTTATGAGCTGCATTTTTGTCAAAGGATGCCGTAAGGTATGGTATTCAAAACATGCTTATTTACTATATTGTTACGGAATTTGTGTTTAGATAACTATTTTTAATAGAATTATAATTAAAATTGTTTTATATCCCCATGCAATGCAGCACGAGGCATATTTTAAGAGAAAGCTAAGTCGGAAAAGTAAAAATACAGGAGCATGCGCATTTAACGTTTAATAAATAGATATCTCGTAATTTATATTTAAATTTAATAAATGTAATTGACTACTGTGTTAGTTGTAACCGTAATTCTACTTTTTTGCTTTCCAGAAATCTCGAGAAGGAAAGAAATTACTAGAACTCTCTCGCGACCAATTAAAAAACTTTAAAAAGTCGGAGAGAGACATCTCGGTTCAGTTGTTTAATAAGCTTTTGTTGTTGATTGTAGCGAATTCACGGTGAGATCGGATTCTAACGTTTTTAGTAGTTTAAAAGATAACTACTGATTATATTGCACGATATTGTGATATTGTACGAATATCTCTGAGGAATATTCTACCGTTTTGTCATATTTCTCGTGATAAAAATAAATTTTATTAACCTTTTACCGGACTTGTGCATTCAATCTATTACGAACTCGTATACACGCGGCAATATTATATGCATTGATTTATGCACTATTGATATGAATGGATATACTATGAAACTAAATAAAATAATTGTGTGTGACACATGGATTGACTTAAAATAAATTATTTTTTTTATTGTAAGATAGTTATATTTGTGCAATAAATTTTTTTTTAGCATAAGCAATAATTGTTTTACTCTAATGCAATAAATTAAATAATTTAAATAATTTTTAATTCAGATACATATGTATCGTACACATTTGTCTAAATTAATTCAATAGCTCTTAAAATATATGTATAGTGATGTTCCATTTTGTTGTATTCAATAGGAAAAATGAAAAGTCATAAATAAATAAGCAGAAAATTTGAAGCCTTAAAAAAGAACTTATCTCTGAAAATGGAGTTCTAATATGCCTAAATATATTAGAATTAGTAGAATATGTAGATGATATGTTTTTCACTATATGTATCGGCAAAAAGACTGTCCATTACTTAACAATCATTACAAATATTACTTCAACAAAAAATATAAGACAATATTCAGCTTTTTATTCCTTGCACTGCATTTCTTAAATCCACATTTGGCTTGTCGCAGCCTAACATTTAAAACGTATATAAAGTAATTTACTTGATATCGTTTATCAGTTACCTCGTACATTAAAGGAAAGATGTTTTCTGCTTTTCAGCAGCCCTGGTAGTCAACACTCAGGAAAATTTCGTGTTTTTTTTTGTGTATTTTCGAGTATATACAAAAAACGAAATATCACATGGTTCTACCACACATAACTACAGCTGAACGATATCCACTAGCCATAAAAAATGTAAATATTGGGCTCAAGACGTTTGCTTTTTCTCATAAAATGTCTTGCTTCTTACAAAACTCTTCTTTTTTATTATTATCTAAGACGCTAGCAAAAGCTAAGTGCGGCGAATAATAGCCAAATAAATATTTTCTGCCAGTTAGCAATTTATTAACGAGTTAGCGACTTTTTGTGTGGGTGTGGACAAAATCCAGCAATCCAGCACATCCTATACGTGATGCTGTCTTATGTGTGAACAATGCAGTTTATGTTATGTATATATATGTTGGGTTTACAAGCACATAATTTTCTCCTATTTTACACCTGCAAAACAAATTAAACTCATGATCAACAATTAATAACAAACAGCGAATTAAGATTTTCATTTACTAAACAATAATGACACTTTGAGTGAGTTATACCTTTTAGCATATAGTCTTCTCCGTTTCTTAGCACTAAACTGTTGGAGTGCTGAAAATTTGATTTGCTACAACATTTGTATGCATACTCAAATATCTAAAAATATTTTTACTAATCTTTTGTTTGATTCACTAAGCTTATTCTTGGGTCTTTTAAGAGTAGAAGCATTAGTCTGAGATGAGGATCATTTTCTATGTATGCCCAATACCAGAGGTCACCAAAGCGGTACCCTTGGGCAATAAAGAGATTACGAAGCAATTTTAAAGTGCCCACCTTTCGTCTATCTAAATTCTAAATGTTAGATGTTTAGACAATAAATATAATTCAAACGAATAATTTTTGTAAATATTCTTATTTTATTTTCGCAATTTTAACAATTCTATGAAACGTAGAATTAAACTTTTGACAAAACCTGAATCTTAGCAACATCTAGATAACACTGCAATGACTAAATGAATGAACTTTCAAGAACTAGAAACATCTCATTGCGCATAAATTTAACTTATTTCTGTCCCCAATACACAACTCCCAGGGCGGCTCTTTTGTTGTGCCCGGAAGCTGTTGCTCTGGATGGGAGAGGGCGTGGGACATAACCTATTTACCGATGTTAGATATTAGGTGTCCGCGTCTTCCGTCTCCACCACCACTACCAGGCAGCATTATGCTCGTATACTCTATCTGGCCACGGCGTAAACATCCTTAATGTCTCTTCGTGCATTAACTTGTTATTTTATGAATTTGCATTTCGAATTGTATTCAGATCACTCTATCTTCTTTTCAAATAAAAAGATAACAAAAAGACAACACTGGCTTTGCAAATGTTTGGTACTAAGGAAATAATTTCATTTCAGCTGCGTCTTGTGTGAATAACTTTTTTACATTTGAACAACAAAACAATTTTCAGTTTTCTAGCTTCGCTAGCAACATTTATGAGTAAGTGTTATAGTAATATTTTTATTTACTTGTACGAAGTAAAGGAACTATTGTAACAGTGAAAACGTTCCGTTAAAAAATTTCAACGGGAATATCCATTTTGACTACTTTTTACGGCACATCTTTACGTATGCAAAGAATAAAGGACACTTTATTCCAAAACATATTATAAAATGAATTCAAAATGTTTTTTTTAATGTCTTTACGTACGTATATATGTATCTCGTACAACGCAAAAGCGATTTCTCGTAAATAGGTGAAATTTAGTATATGAGACTACAATAACATACAGTTGTGAACTAGTTGTGAACTTTCCTTTTTTATTGCAATCAGTGGCACCACAAGTGTATATATATCCCGTTCCTCTATATATATTTGCAAAAATTTTATATTCATTATAAAAAAAAATAAAAATGCTAGAAGTTTTATTCTCGTAAGACAAAAACTGACCTGGATATTTAATTTCAAAATTTGCAATTTTTGACGTCATTTTCAACTTGCCTAGAGAGATCGGTTAATTAAATTACAATAACTCGAGGAAATAAGTTTAAATGAAATATAGCAAAAACATGTTTAATTTAATAGGCCGTACAAGGAAGTCACGTGGTGTCTACATCAGGTTTCCTTTTACGAAATAAAGGAAGTATTGTAATGGCGAAAAATTTCGGGTATCATATTTCAAAAAAACGTCTGTTTTGACCGCTATCGAATGCAAATTACCGATGTTTTTGCGTGACACCTGTACGTAAGGACAGGGTAATAAACTCTTTTTTCCAAAGCGAGTTGCAAAAAGAATTTAAAGGTTTCAGGAGAAATGCTTTCCCGACGTCTGTACGTACGTATGTATGTATCTCGCATAACTCAAGAAAGGGGTAGCTTCAGAACGTTGAAATGCTGTATATAGGACTGCTATAACATGTAGTTGTGCATCTCCCTTTATGGTTGCAGTCGGACCACCAAAATATATAAATATATATATATACTCACTCTGTTACTCGGCTCCCTGAGCTCCCTTTTTTTATTCTTATGGGATGGTAAATTGTGCATTTTTGCTTTAAAAATGATTGAATTATGTTGTTCTTATCTTCTAATTAAGGTTTTTATGCCTTCAGTTAACTTGCATGCAATAGTTGTAGAGTTATCAACAATTTGAAAGTTGTTTAAGTGCAACCAAGCTTAATTTTTTACCACAGCAGCCATATCTTTTACATTTAAAACTTAGAGGAATAGTGAATTAAATCAGTTTCTGCACCTTCAGTGCCTTTTTGCCGAGTGGGACTAAAAGTAAATTTTCAGTTTTGTGCAATGAAAAATTGCCCTTCTTACTCGTTTGCCGAATTGCTTTTTTTTTGCGTAAGAACTCTAATTTTATTTGTAAAAGTTATTTTTTAATTGTTTTAACTGTATTTTGTGTTTTATATTTTTCGATTTTTAATAAATGTACTTTATTAAAAAGAAGATATTTTGAGGTTTTATGTATTTCTGCCTTGTCGCGAAGTGAGAACTGAATTAATTGAATGAGAAATATATCTCTAATGAAATTCGAGGAAATAAGCTTAAATGAAATGCAGGAAAAATGCGTATAATTTAATATTCCGTACAAGGAAGACGTGTGGTGTACACCTCAAATTTTTTCATGAATGTTTTTAAAATAACAAAAATATATGATGTGTACACCACACGACATTCTTGTACGGAATATTAAATTATACACATTTTTTGCTGCATTTCATTTAAACTTATTTCCTGGAAATTCATTAGAGGTATATTTCTCATTCAATAAATTCAGTTCTAATTCGCGGGAAGGCAAAAATACGTAAAACCTCAAAATATCTTTGTTACAATTTGAAAAATATAGAAATATAAAACACCAAATGCATTTAAAACAATTAAAAAACCAATTTTTACAATTAGAATTAGAGTTTGTACGCAAGAAAAGGAATGCGGCCAGCGGGCAAGAAGAAAATTTTTCGGCGCACAAAATTAAAAGTTTACTTTCGTTTCCATTCGCCAAAAAGACACTGAAGGTGTAGAAGCTGACTTAATTCACTACTCTGCTAAGTTTCAAATGGAAACAAATATGGCTGCTTAAACAACTTGCAGGACCGTCTGGTCTAGATTCTAATATAACAGTTGAAATACGAGTAGAAACTATACAGAAGAAGGGTAACTACTTGACACTAACACACTACGCCTCACTCGGGCGGTAACTCAAATAACAAGAACTAAACTAAAAATTTGAAGATATTAACAAGTAGTAGAATTACAATACAAGCTCAGAATACCCTGTTTCCTAACTGAATGAGCGTCGAAAATCTAATGGCAGCAAAGTAATAGCTGTTACGCCACGTAAACCAGCAATAAATGCTAAGCAGCTTACGTTACAAAAGCACAGTATTCACCTACACTGTCAAACTTCTTTTCTAAAACTCAGTATTTAAACCTTTTCTCCTCAAGGTAGAAACTGCATTAATTCAGGCGCGCTACCAAATTTAAGTGTTTTGCCACTGACAAGTAGGGGAATGAAGGCTTATAGGAAAGTAAGCATAAAATCAATTTGAATTGGTTATTTAAAATATATATAAATTCCTACAAACTTTTAAACTGTTGATAATTCTACAACTATTGCATGCAGATTAACTAAAGGCATAAAAACGTTAACTGAAAGATAAGAACAACATAATTCCATCACATTTAAAGCAAAAAATTCACATTTTACCAACATATAAGTAAAAAAAACCCTCAGCTCACGGATCCAAGTAACGGATTGGGTATATATATATATGTACTTTTGGTGCGGCCGTTTGCAACCAAAATGAGGAGGTGCGCAACTATATATTATAGTAGTTCTATATATAAAGTTTCAACGTTCTGTGACTATTCGTTTTTGAGTTATGGAAGATATATACATATGTACGTACATACAGGCGTCACGAAAAAATCTCTTCTGAATCCATTTTAAAACCGTTTTGGGAAAAAGAGTCCTTTATTGTGTGCTTAGATACAGATGTAGCTCAAAAAGATCGCTAAATTGCATTTGATAGCGGTAAAAAGGGATGTTTTCGTTGAAATATGATACCCCAAAAATTTTCGCGATTACAATACTTCCTTTACTTCGTAGAAGGAAGTAAAAAATTGTTTTACAACTTTTACAATCCACATAAATGAACTCTATTTTGCAGTAGTTACATACTTATCATTATTGGTTTTATTATATTTTTATTATTATTATTGCTGCAGCTAATTTATTTTTATTATTGCTGCAGCTGCGGTGTCCATCGAACTTCGGCTTTTCTGAAATAAACCCTCCTAGTAAAAAAGACTGTGGACGCCCGCTCTGTACTTTGCTTGTTAAGGCTTCATGGCACGATAATCATTTAATAGTTAATATCAGCACTAAAAATAATGTTTTCTTAACAGAAATTATAGGTAAATTTTGAAGTGCAATAAATACTGATTGTAATGCTAGTTAGGTTTAACCCTCTTTCTTTCTGAAAATAAAATTGCATGCAAATGCAATCTAGTGTGATCATTAAGGATGGGTCTGACCATGCTTGTAATAGTGGTTATGTGCTTAGTTCTGAGAAAGGGGTGTTTTAATTATGAAAGAATTTTACTTTTAGGCCAAATTTAAAGAATACCTGGAACTTACCTTGTTTCTTGGACTCTGTTTCTGCTTCAAGTAGTCCCACAAATGAAGATTCTATTTTAGTAATAGGAGGCTTAGATCCAACAAAATCGCCTGACCTTGTTTTAGGTAATCAGCTTCTTTAATTGAATTATAACATTTTTACTAACAGCAAGTGTTTTACTAACATGCATAAAACTTTTTTAGTGTATAATATCATACTAATGGAAAATAAAAAGGCCCTCGCAAAATTAGTGTTTACTTGTTAAAGTGATTCTACGGATAGTTGACAAATTGGCAAACTTATTTGCCAAATTTGTAACATAAAACTTCAATAAATCTTTCAGTTAATTTCCAAAAGTCTATGTAGAGGCCACGATAGTAAGAAAAATAAATGAACTCATTATTTTCAAGAATTATGTTAAGTTGCACAACAATAGTTGTGTAATATTTGGTCTATTTCATTATCATTGTCTATGGTTGTATTAAATATAAATGTATTTATTGAAACGATAATGAAAATTTTGCAGCATTCGCATTTTTATTATCAGCTTTTGAAGTCAGCATGCTATACTGTATGTTTTAATTGTCACAGTTTTCAGAATTTCTGTTTAGTTTCTATTTTATTTAAACGAAACTAGTAAATTCTCCTGAAAAGGATAATTTTGTATGAAAATTATGTGACAAGCTGTTACTTCCTTTCCGTAATATTATCAAAGTTTGTGCTGTTAAGTTCTCAAACTGGTTGAAGATATTCTATTTTTGTAAGAGTTATGATACTTTTAATGCGTTAAATATGAAATACTTGGCTGTTAATTTTTCAACTTGTTTTCAAGAACAAGTAAATATTAGTATTTATTCTTTCAGCCTTTTTTTGGTTTCAAAATGTAATATTATGTATAGACGTAGTAACAAAAACATGTGTAAAATCAAAATGTAAATTTGATCAAGTATCTCTAAATGGTGGCGGACAGTGCCCCACTGACGTTTATTTCTTCATTTAGCACTGCCCCACACTCGTTCGGCAGTTTGTGTATGGCATTCGGCTTCGAGATCTACAAAATTATCGTTCACAGTGAAATGTTCATACTCAGGATTTCTTAATTCCTCTTTCTTTATATCCTTTCCAGCAATCTGAAAATATAATGCTACCATCCGCGATGTTTTCCTGAATGGCAGTCATCAATGTTGTAACACAATGATCCGGAAAGGCAACCAGAAAACATTCTTTGCTTTCCCAACATAAACCCCCGAATACCCATTGTTCCTGAAAAACACATCCAACCGTTGTTTTTACTTTTTGTGAAAAGACTTTCATCTTTTCTACGGTTTTGTTGGCTCTACCGACTCTATTTCTTTTATGAGACATCAAACTATTTGCACATACCTCCCTCAAGTAATTATTCCAAGCTACTGTCGTACTGAGGCTGATTTCTAACTGAAGTTGGCAAAATTCAATCCACGCCAATTCCTGACTCCACAGATGGATAAAAGAACAAAACTGAAGAATGAAAGACGTGAGACTTCAAACCATGTTTTGGTTCTCAATTTTTTTTTTCACAACAAGAACCTGCGCAACAAAGCCGTATAGGAGCTATGTTTCAGTCAAAAGATTTTGAGAACGAAATCAATTGCTAAGAATTATTCCTTTGCCCTGAGGGAATCTTATGACAACCTCATCGTCATTAGGTAATTTCCAAACTCTATACTCCATCCTATTAAAAAATGGTGAAATACGGCAAAAAATAATGTGTGTTGATATTTCAAACAAAACCTTGAAATCTCGAGCCACGACATTTTAAACATTAAATTCTCGAACCTCGATGTTTGGCGTGTTGTTGTAGCACTGTATGGTTCTCATTCTATCTTCATTTTTAATTAACGCCGCTCTAACGGAATTGTACCTGCTTTTTTACTTCCTTGTATGAAGTAAAAAGGAAGTATTTTAATCGCGAAAAATTTCGGGTATCACATTTCAACGAAAATATCTATTTTGACAGCTATCGAATGCAATTTAACGATGTTTTGGCGAGACATTTGTGCGTAAGGACAGAGTAAAGGACTTTTGCCCACCAAAAAATTATAAAACTGATTTAAAATGGATTCTGAAGAGATTTTTTTCGCAGCGTCTGTGCGTACGTACGTACGTATGTATTTCGCATAACTCAATAGCGAGTAGTCTCATAATGTTGAAATTTTGTATATAGGACTGCTATAACATGTAGATGTGCACCTCCTACTTTGGTTACAATCGGCCGCACCAAAAGTATATAAATATATGTGTATATATATGTATATCCACTCTATTACTCGGCTCAGTGAGTTCAGTTTCTTTATTCTTATATGTTTGTAAATTGTTCATTTTTTGCTTTAAAACTGATTGAATTATGTTCTTATCATCCGATTACGGTTTTTATGTCTTTAGTAAATCTGCATGCAATATTTGTAGAATTATCAACAATTTAAAAGTTGTTTAAGTGAGACTAAGCCTTGCTAAGGTACTATTACCATAGCAGCCATATTTGTTTACATTTGAAACTTAGCAGAATAGTTGTTTTTTTGCCAATCTAGAAAAACTAAGCTTCGCGACAACAAAGATAACGCTTTCTTTTATTATTGCGAATTAAATAATGCTTAATCCATTCTGGAATTTATTCGAGGAAATCGGTGTTTAAGATTTACTTCGTAATTTTTAATACAGATATTTTGAGTTTTTATGCCTTTCTGCCTTGTCGCGAAGTGAGAACGGAATTAACTGAATGAGGAATACTAAATCGTCTGTGAAAAACTGTTTCTTTTTTTGTTTGTTTGTTTATAATTTCTTTTATACACCTTTTTAGATTTATTATTCTGCTTGAATAGAACACGTGGCAACGATCAGAACACGTGGCTTCAGTTGATATACATAATTTTTGTGTATTCTGAGTTATTAAATGAATGAGATGTAACTTTGTTAAGTGAACCTAGCCCCAGAGTGTCACTATGGTAAACAAATATAGTGAATTTTTTTAAGAGTGCATTTATTCTATTGTGGTTTATGCGCTATCGACGAAGTAGATTTAATTCAATCCAATACGTTTAAATGATATGCAAGAAATACGGAAGTTATGTGGTGTGTACATCAGACTTTTTACTATGCAGTATGCATTTCTTAGATAAATTATTCATTATTACTACAATTTATTAATTGGCAGTTTATAAACATATCTTTGCTAACTTTTTAAGTAAGGCTCATTTGGGAATACCGTAGGATATTTAGCTTCTGTGTGAAAATGTGTGCATGATCAGAGCTTCTGTCATTCTTTGCGTACAATCCAATACATCTCATGCATTTATGGTGTCAGTCTGCACTCTTCATTGTAGGAGGTTCAAGTGTTTGAGAAAATCGAGCTTTCCGCCAATTATGCAGTATGATTCCTCGTTCTGTTCTGAGCAGGAAGAAACATGAAAGCTCAAAATTTTCATTGTCAGATATGTAAAATGTAGGTGACATTGCAACGGGTGACAGTAATGGGAGAAAAATGGGTGAATTTATACACTGATATCGGGAAAACATCCACGAATAATCGCTCCCTTGTCGGCAAGTAAGCAATGACAATCTGCTGCAGCAATTGCAGCACCACCGATAGGTAATTTGTCTGTGGTACTGTTGATGCGGCCATTTTACCTGTCCGTAGTGTCGGCAATTCAGACTTAAATTCAGGAAAACTGAAATCTGAGCAAGTGGCATTGAGAAATGGAAACCATTAATGGACATTAAAGTGTATGACTGGCTATCATCACTGATGACAGAGTTTTCTGAGTATCCAAATCCTCGTGGTTAATTATAATAAATGTTTAGACCAAGAAGAACTTTAAATAGAAAAATAGAAATTAATATTTAAATTCAAGAGGTTTTTTTTTTTTTTTTTTTTTTTTTTTTTTTTTTT